>BGPR01000752.1:195517-212740 GCA_013235015.1 Araneus ventricosus
ACAAGAACTATTTTTGTGCCACTTTAAAATTCAAAAGATTTCTTCTGCTCTCTTATTTCGGTGATATCATTTTTATTTCCATACAGTTCTATTAAATTTTTTTAAAAATATTTGTAAGTGTACTTCACTACAATACTTTTCATTGTTTCAATTTTAATTATTGAATTTATACACACGTGCGTTGCGACGGTATTACATTTTTTGTATGCAATTTATTACTTCTATATAATAAAGAATAAATTTTAAAAATGAAATAAAAATAAACGAAACACGTCTAAAACATTAATGTACATACTACGATATTTCAGAATAAAGGTTCTATTCTTCTTTAATTTTTTTCGTGATTTTTTCTTGATTTAATAAAGACATAAATAGTACAATTAACTGGCTTCAGCATTATTTTCGAATTTTCCATATGTATAAAATTATATTTATGATTATCCAATAATATTTAAAGAGTAGTTAGGGACAGTTAAAGTTTGTTACCTGTCCCTAACTACTCTTTATTTCCGGCCCCTAATGAACTCTTGACAAAAATAATTAATTGGTTCAAAGACTAAAGCGGCGGATGTTACTTCGCAGGAACATTTCCGATACCTTTGGTTTTGAAACGACCTTTTTAGATTAAGTTCTTTTCGCCACAGAATGCACCCCTGTAATGCCACACTTCTTTTACTCACCAAACTCTTCATAAGCTGTTGATCTCTAGTTTGCTCTAACGTTCTGAAGCCACTTGTTAATTTTAATGCACTTTATCCTTGATGTACCTGGCGCTTGAATTTCAGTTTTAGCACGATAGCGTTAAGTCAAGGTTTTGTATAATGGAAAAAAATGTCTTCATCTCTACTTGATTTATATGTGTTATAAGATTTCTTAGCGTAATTACATTATCTTTTACACAAATAACATGTATGAAAGTAACGAGTTTAGAGAGATTTTAGACTTCTTTGATTACGGATTTCATTACAACAGCTCCTGCCAACAAACGAGAAATTAATTAGAAAGCAAAACTGGAATTGGATCGTTAGTAGCAACAACAGTGATGTAGATATGACACAAATAAAATGAAAAAAGGCTGCCAGTAGTGTTATTAACAATATAGAATGCAATAGAATATGCATACATTACTTTTAACATTTTCTCTTTTCCTTTTGTGAATCTTACTATGCGTACGATTCTGATCGAGATTTGTGGAGATCGCTTAGTACGCACTTTAAGGGCAAAGCCGTAACCAAATTATTTGTGCCATTTTATTTGTGTTATGAAACTGCACAAAATAATAATCTTTAAATAATATCAGTAATAAAATAGTAACTGCACAAAACAATAATATTTTACATTGTGAGATAATCCAATTATGAGATTACAGTAAGGATTTGGGTGTCTGTTGGTCACGAAAGTCATGAGAACTTCTTCAAATGTCACAAAATTATTTTAACAGGAAAGGATTTTATAAGAATAATAGTTGAAGCTCAAAATGTTCAAAGACAAACGTGGCTGGCTGTGTTCTAAACACATATTTTGTTTTATATTTTGTCCTTGTAGAAAAGTCAACAATTGTAGTCATATTTACTAATGCAGTCACAATTGTATTCACTTATAAAATCAACTCACTGAAGCAATCGGTTTTCTATCAGTAATTAGATTTACCCGTTAATCTATGCACTAATATAATCAGTTCACTAATGTAATCAGTATCCTGTCTGTATATACATTTACCCGCTGATGTATTCACTGATTAAACCAATTCTCTAATCCAATCAGTTTTCTATTTTCATTCATTTCATTTTTTCTTGACTTTAAAAGGGCAGTTTATTGGCCTGAGAACGGTTTTTGTTGGCCTTTACTTACAACAGTACGGACACACACCCCTGTCTTCGTGATCAAGCACACTGTCAGGAGGCCTTTACTTACAGCAGGGATTTTCCTCGTACAACTGGATAACTATCAGATCGGGTAAGCGTTAGGAGAATGTACATCGTACGCAGTCCTTTTTCAAATTAGCGCGTCTCTAGATATACATACATAACCCACGCCGACCGACTCACCCAAAGGGTTTAGAGTCAGCAGGGATCGACGGGGAGGAGCCAGACCAGTCATGAAAGAAAAAAGTTACAATATTTGGAAGGTATGGATTACAGAGCTACGTGCAAATAGAAAAAAACCCACAAATACAAACACAAACAAAAACACACAGAAACACAGACAAAAACATACACAAATACAAACAAAAGCACCAACGGTACTACAAAACAAAATGACGTAACACGCGTTTACAAAATCCATCTCAAAATACCTCCGTTTTTCGTTACGTATTATTAGTATTCTTTGAAGAAAGGAATACGCCAATTATTTAGAAACAATGATGGCCACTTCAAAAATGACATCAAGAAAATCTGACCTAGGTTGCGAGTTATTTTATTTGGCATTCGGTAGCTACCCTGACAAAACCGTCTGAACAAATTTGTGTGTCTAGGGCTAGAGTAATTTGGCGACCCATCAGAACCGTAACTAGGAATTTAAATTTTATGCACTTATAACACTCATAATATAAATGGTATTTTTGTATTAAATGTAATGGTATATTTAACATAATCACAATACTAGATGTGATACATCATGCAATATTTTTTAATATCGTGCTCTATAGTGTGATTAAATATGTACTACTATGATATTAAGCATCAGCGTGTAGCTACCAACTTTGTCATTGATAATTGTAGGTAACTTCTATTATAGGTATAGTTTAGGATTTTTCTCTGTATGAATATTTTTCGAACTGACATGCATGGTTATGTAACATTACAAAATCGATGGCTGTCTGTATACAAGCCCTAATTGTATTTTACTTTTAACATTGTTAAAATTACGATTAAATAAATTTTTGGTTTTGAAATTTGCCGTACTAATTTTATTTTAATTTTGGATCTAAATTTATTCAATTATAATTTTAATTATAAAATAAAATTAGTATGGCAAATTTCAAGGCGCCATTTGATGAATGCCGCCCCTGGACTACAGCCCCCAGGGCGCCAACTGCACCCTGATGGAGCCAAAATTCCTTCATTAAGACTATTTACATCAGAAATTTGCTGTATAATGTGTTCGACAAATGTGCATATTGTACAAACAACCCAAGTTGTTTCATTTTCTTATTACAATTGTTGTCTGAAAATCCAAGATTGTTTTTTCTTGCTTCAGAACTGATTAAAACAGATTATAGATCCAAGCAGTTCCTGTCTATTTCTAGCAGACACCGGAGAGACAGACCTCTTTCACGAAGAGGGAGGAAGTGATAGTTGTAATAGTAATCAAATCGGAATTTCCCTCCTCCTTTCCACTCGGGAGATCATTCATCTCTGTGTGTCAGGAGGACGTCGTAATTCAGCGTCGCCAGACGACGCTTCATGCACCAGCCAGCCCCCTCTTTTCTGCCTGCTGTGTCTCCAAGCTTCAATGTGGTGCTTCCAGAGGCGATTACTTGAAAAACAGTCATCGGCCTGAGGATTCAAGAAGAAAGTTTTTTTGTATTGATTAGTGTCTCTTCTTGAATTGAAAAATTCTTGATTAACACTGAACACGAATAAGCATGAAAAGAATATGGAGGGCGCCATTTTTTTCTCTCTTGACCGAATCAGATCGGCAATAATTTAGCCCATCTTTTGATAGCAATTTTTCGTTTCTTTTTTGATTACGGATTGAAAAGAACTTTGGAATGTATAGGGGATAATAGCCTTTGTAGCTTTAAATCCCATAAAAACCTCTTTAATCAATCGAACACTGAACACAGTTTTTAAAAGAGAGTTACAGTAAAACTTCGATTAACCGTCATTCGTTTAACCACCAGTTTCTGTTATCTGGTCATCGTCTAAAAAGTAACGTAGGTTATAGTATGACAATACATTTCTGTATATTATTACTCTTCTTTTGAAGTTCATATTGATGGTTTTGTAAAATTAAATACAATATGTGTGCATTAAAAGGATTTTATTTTCATTTCCGTCTCAAGCTAGCAGTGAAATCACATTACTGTAGGTATGTGGTAAGAGATCTCTGTTATCCGTCACAGTCGTGGTTCATCGAAGTCTTACTGTATTAGCATTTTTTCTTTTTTTTTTTTGTCATAGTGTGTGCCTATTCAGAGGATTGTGATTCTCAACATGAGGGGTACATATACAGGGGGTGTCCACTAAGACGTTTTTCAAATTTCATTAAGGAAACGAATGAATGGACAAATCTGTGAAAAAGTCTTATAAAATGAGGAGGGTTTTTGTTGCGGGGGGGGGGGTTATAGACACTTTGTGGACACCCTACAGGCTGTTCACAAAGTGTCCTACTGTGTGGTTAGAATTAAATTTTTATACGCAAGGATCATGGGTGTAGTGGAGCCGGAACGCACCGGTATGCTCCATTCCGCCACTGTTTTTTTCACTAGAAATAAATAAGAAAAAATTGTGAAAATTGTCCTTAAAACAGCGCTATTTTTACTATCCATGTTAGAGCGTTCCGGCACTGCTTTTTTGCGACTACACCACTTGTCAGGGTACTGTATAGAAAAATCTAGTGGTCATGAGAAATCTAAATCACGGTTTTAGGAAAAGCTTTGAGCCTTGGGACCTAAGAAGAATATTTTTTGTATTGATTATTATCTTGATAATGGAAAATTCTTGAGTAACCTCAGATTCATTTATTTCAAGAGAGCTATTAGCATTTTCTTATTATGTGTGCTTATCCTTAGGGCAGTTATTATCAATTTGCAGGGGGCTTATAAAGGGCTTTTAGGATTAAAGATTCCAGTTCGGAGCACTAGAGAAAAAAAAAATTAGTAGTCGTAAAAACGCCAAAACACAGTAGTATTCATTTCAGCAAGTGGAGAAAGAAATGACGCAGCATTTATCACTTGGCGAAAGCTAAGCCCATATTTTACTTTACTATCCATGTGTATATTCTTTACATTTTTAATTATATAGTGTATATTTTACTAAAAATATTTAATAAATCTATTGTTACATTTCATCATTCTTTTATCTGTCCAATTTTTATGACTTTCATTTAAAAATCAGAGATCCTTTTGTGTGACACAGTGGTGAACCCAGGATTTGTGTCGGGGGAGGGGCCCCCCCGCTGAGGTCATAAAAATTTTGTATCGTCATGACGAATCTCAAACCTCATGGCTTATGTAAACCAAAACACTTCAACTTTACAGGCTTTACTCACCTGACAATAATTCAATACTTTCGATAATTTAATAAAAAAAAACAATGAAATAACTAGCCAAAAAATGTTTTCGACCGCGTCAACGCTGCATGTACAAGTGGAATGACTAGACAAGTAGGAAAATTTTCGAGCCTGTCAAACCAGAAAGCAATGTTGTCACGTTTTCATTATTTTTTAAAATGAAAATTAAGAACAAACATTTGTAGTGATTTCAAATAAAATCAAAAATTTTGGTTTAGCTCTGGGGGTGCTGCAGCCCGATAACCCCCCCGGATTCGCCACTGGTGTGACGTATCTTCTAAAATGAAAGAAGAATGTTATAAGTAGAAAAATTAGATTGGTTGCATCGTTGCATTTCTGTATACCATTATCTTAGATGTCTTAATCGTTCCGCGTGATTAGGAACTCGCGACCATTTCACTACTCTCGTTTCATTGCTCATTGGATAATGTTTCGCTGAACTCGTACCATCCTGCTATCTTAATTTCATCTCGATATTACTTTCCCTTGAGAATAAAGAACCTGCTGCCAACAGCAATATACTCGACATGTTGATAGATTTAGTAGAAATGTTGTGTCGTATGTTGTTATCGAGTGCAATGGAATAATACTAGGTTAAATTTCCTTGTTGTAGCATTTTTTATGCCACGATGATACTTGACTAAGATGCTTCTGAATGGCCTTCATCAATTTCTAGATCTACACCAGGGAAATAAAGTCCTTGGAGGTTTATCAGAAGAGCGTGGTTCATAGTGATCTTGGTTCCTTAATTGTACAAGGTATGAAAAATTCACTGAGGGAAGATTGATTGAAAGGGTATAGTACCAAACGGTATAGTACACTTTACTAATGACCGCAAAGGTTGAGAATTTTTTTAACAAAGAATACAAAACTTTACTATTCAAGCCTCAGCATCTTGGATATAATTGCATCGAGATTAGTTATCAATATAAAGTGTACTAGCAATACCCGCACGGCGTTGCCCGTGGTGTTATGACTTCAACGAAATGAAAAATAAAGTCCAAATACAATTACATAAATGATAGTTATGAAAACGAAATCAAAACAGAAATATATATATTATTGATTTTGTCCGTTTCTTTTTCCTCCCGACAATGAAATTTACCCGTGGCATCATGGTTTAAACAAAATATGAAAAACGCCCACAGACAATTACAAAAATGAAAGTTTTGAAAACGAAATCAAAACGGAAAAATATGCATTACTGATTTTGCCCGCTTCTTTTTCCTCTCGATAATGACATTTAAAACTGTATGTAGGAAAACAGTACCGAGTACGTTAATCAAAACAATATTAAAAAAATTACAAAGTGAAATTAATTACACCGCAAACAAAGTATGCCAGACAAATAAATATATTAAGACACGCTTAAAAATAATAATAATCGGTCATTGAGAAAATAAATCATCTCCGCGTAGAACGCGAAAGTAATGACGTCATCTGCCGTGGAAGGTGACGTCCGAGCTGATTGTAGAAATGCATGCTGGGAGCAGAAAATAACATTGGATCGAAAGCTCCGATTCGGTCTGCGAGAGAAAATGATTGAACTGATCAATAAAAAAATTCGTAGAAAATCGGGGAAAAAGATACTTTGACTGTTCTTGTTTTAAAACACGGATAAATATTCCGGTTGTTACCTCAAGAAAATTGAAAATAGTAGCGTTATTAGAACGCCGGATGCGAGAAAATAAAAATTTAATGTTAAAAATGTAAAGGAAAAGTAACTATCGTTTAAAAATTTCTCAAAATTCAGTGAATTACGTTGGAAATTCAAAACAAACTTCATTAGAATGAAAATCGTTTGCTCTTCCCGATGTTGTATCTATTTTTTTCGTAAAATTATCCGAAACCGTGCTATTGAGAAATTAGTGTGAAAAATCATCCAAAAGAGCATAAAACATTAAATAAAAAATTTTCTAGATTAAATTTTAAAATTCCGGCTTCGAGGTGCATTGAGTCACCATTTTAAGACTACCTGTGTGCCAAATTTCAAGGTTGTAAGTAGGATAGATTCGTCTGGACATCGCACACACACACACACAAACATTGCCCTTTATAAATATAGATAACAACTAATGCTCAAAGTGGTACAATCAATGTACTGTGAAAATAAAAGCTGGTGGTTTTTCCAAAGTGAGAATGATTCACATTTCAGATTCATAGCGTGGACTTTCCAAATTAAAATAGCTTCTTATGGTACGAAATATGCTCGCCTGTGGTGATGAATGTTGTATAACCACAACGAAACAACGAACCGCATTCTGTGGTTTGTAAACATCGGAAAATCCTTATTACTTGTTATAAGATCAATAGCTACACGCGTTCACTTTTGATTTAGTTTTTGTGATGCTTTAAATAATTCAATTGGTTCGCAGAAAACGTACAGTGGTTAACATTTTTATCTTGATAACCATTCCGGATGCTTTCAGTTGGTGCGGATTTCAGTTCATGCTGTTTGTATTTGAAAGCTGTTTACGATGCTTCCAATAGCCAGCAGGGACGCCCAACCGCAAAGGGGTAATGCACTCAATTTATGTCGGCATGTCGTCATCTGGATACCCATGTCGGCATGTCGTCTCGTACCCAGGACCGTCTTGATAAATTTGAGCGCCCTGGGCTAGTAATTTGGCGCCCCATCAGCATCGCAACTAGAAACAGAGCGCTTATAGCCCAACGAAAATACATACCTAATAATAATAATAATGGGAGTAAAAAAAAAGAAGATAGCTTATTTTCCAATTTTTGATTTTAACATATATAAATTACATTTAAATAAATTTTCCAGTTCAAAATTAAAATAAAATAAGTATAGTAAATTTCTAGGCGCCCTTGGGCTAAATTAGCCCATTGATAAGATGGCCCTGTTCATACCGAGTTCCAATTCTGTCCCTCACAAAATTTCAATTAATTTCTTTTTAAAACTATTTTATCATAGAAGAATCTAAATGGGAGCCTTCAGGCCCCGAAGCCGAGAAATTTCCACTAGGCCACCTCGGTTTTAAATTATATTGGGAGGGGCAGAATAGACAGTGATAGGGAGGATAAGCAAGGGAATACTTCATAATATTTTTTTTTTACATTTAAAATGCATAGTCATTTTATCTAGGTATTCAAATCGTGAAAATTAAATTGTCAACAATAAATCAATGCATATTTTGAAGTAATTGTTTTATATTGTATTTTTGATCAAACATTAACATAATGCGTACTGTAGTTCAAAATATGAATATAATGAAACTTTTAAAGAATAATTTTTTGAAATTTTTGTTAATTTATACTAAAATTACGTTATTTTAACGCACAGTCATTTCGACTTCGGGACCGAAGAGTCGCGGATTCCACACCCGATTCCACGGAAGATCCAGCTTGTATTCGGGTTTGATGCGCATTAATTCGTCGTGGGTCAAACGTCCTCCACTGGTGTGGTGTGGAAGTTTGAAGAAGATGAATTATCTTCTCTGGTGTCATCCTCTTCAACTAAATACGATTCAAACTTACGAGGTCCGTCCCAAAATAGACTTCGAGCAACTTCAAAAGGAGACGTTAATCTAACTAAACTGATCTTGGTTATTCTCTAAACTATATATTATTTAGAATCCTACAATATTAAATTCGGCATCGAGCCCGCTCCTAAGATAATATATTTACTTCAATTTTGATTGTAGTGTTTGGAGTATTCAAATTACAACATATGGCATTGACGAACAGGGCCAGAAGTGATGTACTCTGCGTTATTTGGTAGGAAACACCTACGAAAATTGCCCGTGACAACCGAATATGCCTGTTTAGGAAGGCAGTTGTGCATTGTGCCTTTGCATAGTATTTTTTCTCTTCTCTGCGAAGGAGCAAAGATTAACCCTCTGAGTGCCGATTTTTTCAATCACTATTTAGATACAACGTTTACAAAAGTGTTCGAATACCACTGATCCAAGCGAGTTCTTATTTATATGCAAAGCTTTATTAGTATGGTATGATCCAACGCTATAAAAGTACTAAGTAAGCACATTAGCCTGTGAAAATCGCAGGATGCAGCAGAAAATAGACTTGCTTCCAGCCCCCGGAAATCGCGGGATAAACAGTCAGAGGGTTAAAGAATTTGAGAAAAGATAATGATAAAGTTTAACCCTCTGACTGCCGATTTCCTAAAAATCACTATTTAGACGCAATATTCACAAACATGTTCAAATACCGCTGAACAAAGCGAATTGTTATTTATGTGCAAATCTTTATTAGTATAATACGATTCGATGCTGTAATAGTACTGAGTAGACTCAATAGATTGTGAAAATCGCAGGCTGCAACAGAAAATAGACTTGCTTCCCTACTCACGGATATCGCAGGATAAGCAGTCAGAAGGTTAATGGTGGGTGGTGGGGAAAGGTGATGACCACCTTTTTTCAGCAACATGTAGTCAGACGTCGCCAAAGTTAGAGGAGGTCAACTTGGATTTCGTTCCTGGAAGTAAGGTTAATTTACCCTCTCTTTTCTCTAATATTATTGAATTTCATTTACGACCTGGAACGAAAATCGTAGTCGAATTCTGTGGAACGAGAGAGATTACATAATTTAGCAGTACGGTCAATATAATATTCTTTGGTCCGAACGTTGGATTTTGAAGAAGTAATAGATATTTTTGCTGTAATAAAAGCTCGGAATAGACAATTTAAATTAATTGTAAAATGCAAAAAATATAAAAAAAAGTTGGGCCAATGAAAAATGTTAATAAATACTCAATTATTTCCTTACTCCTTCTGAATTATAAAATCCTTTGAGATCAATTAACAGTATTATAAAGAATAATTAAGCATCTCAAAAAATGAAGTACTTTTGTAATTAGTGACGGTGATAAGTTTAATTTTCTGGGGACCTCATCTTAAAAATTTGCCGGGGCCCCATACTGTTTAGTTACGCAACCGCAAGTGAGTATGAACCTATTGCATTCAGTATATTTCCCAATTTTTCATATAATCGTGAACCACAGGTGAGCGAAATTAGTATTTAGCAAAATTAATCAACTAAGTAAGTAATCAAACTAATACTACTACTAAGTAAGTAATCAACTCAATATTACTGCTATGTAATTAACCCCTCAAGTCTCGCGCCCGTCATATTGACGTGCATCGAATTATCGCATTTTTAGGCTTATAAACTAAAATTTAATCATTAATTAGCTTTATAATTTGATACAAAAATTAAGTAGAATCCATAAGCATCCCAAGTATTCTATGCCTTCTAAATAAATTAAAACGACAACCTCTTTCCAAAACAGGAGGGGTCATCTTATTATATAGCAAAGAAATGCAATCCTCTCTTAAGGGGTTAATTCATTACTAGTACTAAATAAGTAATCAAGTCATTACTAAAATTAATAAGTAATCAACTCAATACTACTACTACTAAATAGGTAATCAACTAATTAATTGCTTACTAAGTAAATAATTTCCTAATTAAAAACACCAAGTAGTGACCTAACATCTAACTGGAAGGTTTCTGCTAACTTTATAGTATATATTTTATATTAATCTTACTTTAGTTAGGAATGAATTAAAGGTTTCTTCTTATTAGGAATGAATTAAAGGTTCTTCTTATGTTTCGATTTAATTCTACGTCCGGTAAAAAGATGAATTTTAAACTTGCACGATTTGCTTTCAGATATTCAATCCATTGTCTATTTATACCATTTTGGAGCGACACTAACTCAACAGCATATTTTCAACCCAGGTGTTTTTTTAAAAACAAGCATCTTTCCCCCACATAATAAAAAATATAAACAAAATCTGTGCTCCAGAGGGAAGCGGGGAAATCTACACCGAAAAGCTTTTCCAGTCGCTTTCACTTTTTGGCGAGATACATCTTCCTCCTGTGAATATGAGTGATAATTTGTGTGAAGGTAGACAATTTTTTTTTCTTCTTTCCGAAGAAGACTGCTTCAAGAAAGCTAATTTCAGTTTTATTTACTTTATTACGTTGCAACGATGTTAATGGCACTCTGTCACCCGCAAGACTGGCTTCTATGGGGACACTGTTTTTTTATAAGCTGATGTGGGGCGTTTAAAATTAGGTTAGCAGTTTATTTATTTATTTTAATCGCTACCAGACTTCTTTCTTCCTTTGAATTAAAGTAAACGAGAAGGGAGTTTTATATAATCTTGTAAAACCTAAGATAAGAACATAAATCTTGTCAAAAGTTCAATGGACCTTTGTTATTTAAATGAAGTCTGAAATCTAAGGTCAATGCATGTAGTCGCAAGTTGATTTATATGCAGAGTGCTCTAAAACAGGAATACATTTTGAATGATTATTATATGAAGAATTAATAGAATGCATCAAAATTTCATGATTCAGATTAATTAATACAAATGTAGAATATTGTCAGTGACTGGAATTGTTTGAATTTTTGTCTATTAGTATCCGGACTCTGATGACGCCGACTGATGGATTTGCAAACCCCGGAAATATAAGTTTTACTAAGAAAATGATAAATTATCGAAAGTGAAAAAAAACTTCCTTCTGTATGCACAACTGTGAGGTTTAATAATCTCCATTGGAATTTGACAAATTATGACACTAATTTGATGAATAAATTCTTGAAATCATATAAGCATGACACGAAAAAGGATATACGGTAACGTCTTATTTCATATAGCTGGAGCACTAAAGGATGCATCCAAGGTTTATTCCTATTTTTCCATAGTTTCTGCACACTTTATCGTTTTCGATTTTAAATGCAATATGCGAGAAGTATAAATCTTTTGCTTTTAATCAATTAATACAGTAATTGAAAATTAAATTCTTAAGATTCGATAATATTGATATTATGACACATGCCTTGGCGCATAAGATCAGTTTTTAAAAGTAATTGCTTAAACAACTAACTTCTTTCCTAACCCATTAAAGACCTGGCGTATTCTTATAACCAATGGATTTAACGCCGACTACAACTCAAAAACGGACGGTATCTTCCATCTAATGAGAAAAATAGATATGTTGAGATTCTGGAAACAAGAATAATCGTTCTTTCTGGCATTTACTGCATGCAACTAACCAGAAAGCAGAAATATAAGCTACCCGCACGGGCTGGGGTTTAAAGAGCTGAAGATGAAGTTTTTATTTCTGAATTTATAATAACCTTACCTTGAATTTGAAGGATATATAGTTACGTGCTAGAATGAAACGCAACAGTTTTACATATATATATTTATCTATTTCAGATTAAACACTCCTTGGATGTAGGACCGAATATATTTACGATCTCACTAGTTTGGTTTCATTAAATTAATGTCCTTTTTGAAGCTGAAGTTTAGTTTAGTTATATTAACGTCCCGCTTTGAAGCAACACGAGGGATATTTTGGGACGGACCTCGAAATTTTGAACCGCGGACAGATGACGAAGACGACACCTGAGCTGGCAAAACTCCAAACTTCCACGCCACACCAACGGGAGGACATTTGGCCACTACGTATGATTTAACATGCAACAGGCCCAATACACGGCAGATCTTCAGTGGAATCGGGTTTCGAACCTTGGAGGCCTCCGGCCCCGAAGCCGAGACCTTACCACTAGACCACCGCGGATTCCCTTTTGAAGCTGAAAGAGGTATATTATGAAAGGACTCTAATCTTTAACCGTGGTCTGATGATGATACCTAAGCCGGGCACCTCCCTCTGCAAACTTCTGCATCATATAAATAGGAGGCCTACGTATGTGGTGCATTTTTGTGGAATCTGGTTTTGAACCCTTGATTCTCCTATCCCGAAGTCGAGACTATGCCATCAGACCACCACGGATGACTTTATTGTATAAACGTCAAATTCAAGAAGAATGCAGTTTATCCTTTACCTCTCCGGAGCAAGAAAGATCTACCACTTGGCTGAAATAATAATAAAATTGCCAAATGCATTATTTTCTTTTTATTACACACTTTGATTTGATTTGACTTGTTTCATGTTTGTGAAGATGGAATCTTGTAATCGATTTTATACTCGCGTCATGATGTACTAGATATTTGAAATTTTATATACTTGTGTGCTATCGATGACAATACTATTTAAATGTTTTTTAGAAATTAATTGTCAGTTAATCGATACATTTAATTAAATTTTGATTTCATACTTATGCGCTACCTGGTAGTGAAGTTGAGCAATATTTATTCTAATAAATAATAAATTACAAGATAAAAAATGAAATTAATAAAAATAAAAAATTCTTCTTTTTAGTACGTCAATAAAATTGAGTTTTTCAAAATCGAATGTATTCTGTTATATATTCTGAATGTACTAACAAATGTTACAACTTATTTTGCTTTGAAATTAAATACCGTTTTTTAATTAAATTATGTTGTGCAGTCAGTCCTCTATAATTATTTTAAACAGATTTTTATTTTCTTAAGAAAGGTAAAAGTAGGTTAAGTAAAATTATATTTCAGTAATCATTTAAAGTTAAAAAAACATTTTTGCACATTCCGCTGTATTGAAAACAACTACTTCACATTGCGCAATTTGAAACCTTAAGCTCATGTAATAAAATTGAAAAACTATCAAATTTACAAACTACTCTTTGTACTTAAAATGTGTGCCTATTTTTGAAATTTCTGCACGATTTTAAAAAATTGACGAAATGCACGAAATATAAATAAAAAGATAAACTTTTTTTTTATATAAGAATAATACAGAAAGCTGCAAAAGCATTTTATGCGAAAACACTGCTTAAATTGCAATTCTCAGGTTACAGCTCATTCTAAAAATACGTTTAATCATAAAGCATAAATGAATTCTAATTGAATGTTCACCAAAAACTCCACATCATCAAACCGCAACGATGCTACATCAGCGTCTGCAAGACTGCCCCGTATCTAATAGCTGCTGCAACCGATATCTTGATCCACATATCTAATTTACAGTTACGATTGATGCAGCTAAAGTTTGTATTCCTCACTCAAACATTGGGCAAGATACGTTGAACCAAAGGTCGACCTCAAACAAGGGAGTCTTTGGATTCGCAGCTTTGAGGTCCCTATGTTGAAAGACGTGCTCTCCTCCTATCAGGCTTGAGACATTTAAGATCATGACGGTCTTCTCCGTTCGAGAGAAAGGTCAAATGTTGACCTCTCGGTTCGAAAACATTAGAGGTCTAGGAAGAGATGAGCGGTTTATCAGAAGGATGCGTGTGCAAATGATTCTGCTTCCAGAACAGTTTTTCACTCGAAGACGGTCAGCAGTTTTCCCAAGCTTGTTTACGACTGGAAAATTAGGATGATATGTGGCGATTTTGCAATGAAGGATTTATTTGTCTAAACTTAAGACTTTTAAAAAGCGAGAGAATAAAAATAATGCAACTGGAATTTGAGTGAAATAAACATCTTAAATGATTTGACCATGTCAGCATATGCTTCTAATTATTCTATTTTTAAATTTAAAAAACTAAAAGTTTATAGGAGATAAACCCCTTAATTGATTTACACATATGATATTCGTGAATTGCATTATCTTATTTCTTAATTAAAAAGCTAAAAATTTGAATGAAAGTTAAGTCTTAATTAATTTCTGCATATATTAACTCGTGAATCGGATTATTGTATTTTTAAATTTAAAAAACTAAAAGTTTATATGAGATAAACCGCTTAATTTATTTACCCATATTATATTCGTGAATCGCATTATCTTATTTCTTAATTAAAAAGATAAAAATTTGAATGAAAGTAAATTCTTAATTGATTTTTGCATATGGGAACTCGTGAATCGGATTATTGTATTTTTAAATTAAAAAACCAAAAATTGAATTGAAATCTGTCACTTGAATTTTTACCCCTGTGTCACTCTTTCAACTATTTATAATATTTTTAAGCTATAAACTAAAATTTAAGTCATTTATATACGTTATAATTCTATACAAAAAAAATGGACTCCATAAACATCTCCAAAGTTCTATGAACTATTATTTGAATCGAAACAAAGCATTCCAAAAGCAGGAGATGCCGTTTTATCGTATGGTAGAAAAAACTGAGCTGGTTAAAGTGACCTGACGTCTCGGATGAGTTCGAAGGTGCCGATTTATCGAATTTTACTTTTAAGTAAATAGTTCATATTAGAAAAAAATTACATAGATTTGATTTAAAAAACTAGCTTCTGCAGAATTTGTCTTCCTAGTTCAGTAGTGGCGAACCTTTGACCCAGGCAAAGCCAACGAAGGCTTTTTAAATGACCCATGCGTTGATTTTTATAAACTTATTTTATATCATAAAAAAGAGAACAGACAATTGAAAATATTTAAAAAATTAAAGTATAATATCTAATGTCGAATTTATACAAAAATATTTCCAACTGGACGTTGGCTTTCTATCGTATCATGCACCTGTATATGAATCATGACAATCGGTCATAAACTTGGCGCGCATATTCGTTGGATCGGAGAAGGGGGATGTACTGTCTGTCCGCCACGAGAACTGTCACCGCCAAATTGCCTAGTTTGCGGCGGTCGCTATAGAAACTGGTTATCGTAGGAAGAATCCATTTCTAGTAGGTAGAAGTTCATTCAAATGTGTCCGCCGCAAACTGGCGCCGAGAATAAAAAAAACTCCGCCTTCCGTTGGATTCCTCCTATTCGAAATGGATCTTCCCTAACATAACCGGTTGCTATAGCGACCGCCGTAAACTAGACTATTTGGCGGCGACAGTTCTCGTGGCGGACAGGCAGTACCAGCTCGCAGTGTTGAATTTATTGGCAGTCTTGGCGCCGCTTCTAGAAATGTTTAATAATTCAACTTTATTATTATATTTTATTGTTAAATTTTGAACAACAAAAGGAAAAGTAAATTTATTCTTTAGATTTTAAAAGTGAGAACAAAAAAAAGTCAACTGTACAAATTTTTCTGTAGACAAATTTTCGGCGTTTCCAAATAATTGTTACCCTTTTTACCACACACACTCTTTTTTAAAGTGACGCCACTGACTTAGTGACCCATGGGCTGGCATCAAACAAACAAACAAAAAGAACAAAATTTGACCCACTTCTCAAAAAGGTTCTCCATCGCTGTCCTAGCTTTTACTATACATCGTTCAGTGAACAATGACATTTTAGTATTATAATACCTTCGAAATTTATAAATTCCCATTCTCTATAGGCTATTATCAGCATCAGGGGTAAAGTAATCAGATATCTCGTATTTTGGCTTTATCCCCTCTTTAGCCCATATATCGACCATTTTGGGTTGAAGTTCAGAATAACTGATCAATTATGTAAAATGCGCGATGGAATTTTGTGAATATTTCTCAGAAGGTTGATCCTATATCATAATGTAAAACAAAAGCTGGTCAGCTTTATTATTTAATTCGTATTATATTATTATAATCTTAGAAATTAGGGAAATATAAAATATCTTAAACACTTTGATATAAAACTTAAGGACGCATTCTACTTTTTCCTACAAAAATTATAAGGAATATGAGCTGTTTCAGGTGTTGCCGAAGTGAGCGTTTACTCGTTGAAATTTGAAATCGGACATATGCTAAACTTTAGCTACCCGATGTGAGATAATGGATTGAAATTTGAGCTTTGCGAGTCTGCCTACTTATTCCAAGTTCACTTATCCGTAACTACTAAAGCACCATTATGTAATTCAAGCAATGAGTAGATGATGCTGAATTTAACTCTTTCGTGTAAGAAGAGTTCTTCGCTCTCCGTACATTCGAAATGAATCTAGAATACGCAGAAAGTTCTAGAACATTGCATTTTACGTATGATATCTAATCTAAATGGATTAAATATTATAACTTTATTGTTTTTTCCCTTTAACCCCTTAAAAGTGTAGTTTTCTGTACTGTCTAATTAGATTACCCCTTCTGTTTTGGGAATGTGTTGTCTTATTGATTCTACTAAGATCCCTTAGAACACTTGAGATGCTAATGGCTTACCGGCCATTTTTGTATCAAACGTTAACTTCTACGAATGATTTAATTTTAGATCATAAGTATAAAAATGCCGTAATT
>BGPR01000752.1:212750-237383 GCA_013235015.1 Araneus ventricosus
CGCGCTATACGTAGGCTTGCCAGATTTCTGAAATTTTCAACCGGGACACCGGAATGTTCTACAGCGTCGCTGGTATTCAAGGGTACACACCCTTAGCGGGTTTTTAGAGTGTTTTAGAGGGTAGTTTATTCTCAATGCTATGAATAAATGGTTACTGATTTGGAACCTAAACCAGGGGTAATAATAAATGACACAAGCATATAAATTTAAATATTTTATTTCTTACATGTTAATATTTATAAGTTACTTAAGTAAGAAGAAACACTTTGAATGAGGAATAAAAATTTGAACAATATTTGCATGCACTTTTCGTTGGCTGGTGCTTTTTTAGAAAGTCTTTTTTGTTTTTAATCTTGTTGTAAAAATCTTCACAAGCTAATCCGATATTAATTTTACATGTCATCAAGCCTTTAACCGTAGATTCCTTCATCAAACCCTTATCATCAGTCCATGCATTGTTCATCAAAGAAAATACTGTCTCAACTGGTGCTGATGTCCCAGGTAAGCAGAAGGCATACTCAACAATCTTGATCAGATTGGGGGCTGCTATGTGATTCTCCTTGAAGTGACCAAACAGCCTGAGCCATTTTTCTTCGCTGGAAATAATCACATCTCTGGTAGTCTCTTCTTGCTTCCACTGTTCCCAATTTGACTGCAAATACTTCTTAGCAAGCACAACTTCGTCAAACAGCTGATAATTGTTTATTTTCATATCGGGTACATCAAGAAGACTGCTATTAATAATTTCAGCAGAAGTTTCGGCGTTTTCCTAATCAACAGCATTTGCTTTGGTCAGATTGGCCCATGAAAACTGTTCAGTTTTTCAAAAACTATTCTCCCAGAGGTCCAAGTATGCAATGCATCTTACATAAAAGTCATCAAATTCTTCTTTCACACTGTTACGGACCCTAAATAATCTTTTACAGTTAATTATTTTTAGACTTTTTTGGTCATCTATAACCAAATTTAATTTTTACCGGGACGTGAAGTAAACCGGCCGGGACACCGGGATTTTGTCTGAAAACCGGGACTGTCCCGGTCAAACCGGGACGTCTGGCAAGCCTAGCTATGCGTGTCACAACTGTCACACATATGTAAGTTGGTCAGAAGCTTCCTATCTCGCATTTAGTTCTAGCTTCATTACACTGCATGAAGTGACAGAATGAAACACTGGGAATATTTAAACAGAAAGTCGTTGGATGGAACTGGTCAAACACTTTGACGCCAATAATGTAAATCGTACGAACTTGAACTAATTATTAACTATATTCTATAACTGTCCGGAACTAATGCACTCGTAGAAAGGGTCTTTCTTTCTTACGAATAAGTTGTGGATGAGCTAGAAAACACAATTTCAAGTCGCAGTATATAAAGCAGCGTTACTTACCAAAGTAAATTTTAAGAAATCATGCCAAGAATTTCATTATTTTTTTTAAATCAACACCAAATATACTAAAGCAAAAATGTGTTCTTCAAAAAAATTCAAGATCACAAAAGAATTATTTATTTATTATTCCTGTCCTTTTCATTAATAAATAAAAAATATAGAAATATGTGTTTTCTTGAGTTCACATAATATTACCTAAAATTAAAAAATGTCCCGTTTTGAGGGGAAAAAATAAATGGTCACTTTAAGTATATCTAAACAAATGTGACTCCATCATTATTTATCATAAACAAAGTGTCTCAATGTTTGTATACAACGCAACATCAAGTCTTATCGCCGAATATGGGAAGGGGAAGTTATCACAGAAATGAGCCTCCATAATCTCTTCTTCCTTTTTACTTGTCATCAAAAGCATTTTCTCTAAAACTAATACTTTTATCCTGCTGTGCGATGACTGAAGACGACATAAAAGTCAGGGAAAGACGTCCTGTAACAGATACGATATTTTTGGGTTCATTTTTTAAAAATCTTCTGCTATTCAGACATTTTACCTTTAGTGCCCCCCACGTTTGTCAAACTTGGTCGAAATTTTTCAATATCTGTCATCGAGTTTATAAAGAGATCAGCTGGTCGAGCATTTATTACTTATCTTAAGTGTAATTCTTAGAAAGCTATCTAATTTAGGATAAAATCTGAGTTATATATATTCGATTTAGTCATACCAAGACTGTAGACTGAACTGTGGAATGTGCATACTTATCTTTATTTACGTTAACTAGATGTACGGGTTTCATTCAAAATAAATTTTAATGCAAAGAAGCGTTTCTTAAAAGCTTTGCCTTTTTTATGCCAGGGGGCTGATGAACTTTTATATATTTTTAATTTTTTTTATATATCTTTATTTTTTTAACCATAGTATCGCAGTGAATCCTGAGGATTACTCGGAATACGTCCTAAATTCTTTACTCTCTGGCACTAAATATGCTTGGATAATAGAGTAATGCAGGCCTGTCACATCGTTGCCAGCTTCTATCTCTCTCTTAACAAATTTAAAAAATCTGGTTTAAAACAATTTGCAAGAATATGTCTACACCTCTAAAACTTGAAAACACACTTGAGATTTCCAGAGAATGTGTGACGTGATTGTTAGCTAAGGATATTCTTCTTTTTCCATAGATTTTAATTTGATGTTTTGAAGTTCATTTCTGCGGGTGTTAGTTTTCAGATTTCTAGCATTTCTTTTGGACTTTGCTGTTCTCTTTTTTGTGGTGATTTTGTCGATAATGAAATCAGAACACATTGAGTAACAAAATTGAGTATAATTGAGCAATAAAAAATAATTTGTTGAGTAATGAAATGAAAACATATGGACACAAGTCCCCCCCCCCTCCTGATGTAGTACAATAAGCACAGATTTTCAAAGAACATTGTGATGGTTTTAGTTACTTTTTTGTATAGTGTAATAAATGGTAATCGTGAATTTTTCCGTTGGAATTTGAGGCCTAGGACTCAAATATGGAATGGGACACTCAGTAAATAAAGAAATAAATAAAATCTTTAATAATTGATACAAGAAAGAAGCATATATTTTTCGGCTCTCACGTGAAAGCGGCTGACCTTCGACTTCATGCAGACGAGAGCATTTGCTGAGAAGGAGAAAAATTCGAAACAGAGAGCAAGTCTCAGAGAAATGTCATGTTGAAATGACGAAGTTCTTTTTGTACTTGTTCACTAAGATACAATTTTTTGAACAGATTCAAATTTCAACAATTTCTACTTTTTATATTTAATAATTTTCTGTGTTTAATTTAAAATATTTAATCCACATTTATTTTAATGCTAAATGTTAATAATTTTCTGCGTTTAATTTAAAAGCTTCCATTCCATGTGTAACTGTATTAGCAACTGTTTGATATTTTGCAAACCATAGTGTGAGAGTGAAAACAGATTCACAATTGTTTTTCCGCCCTTTTTCATGCCCGTGTTTGAACCCAATTATTGAATCCACACTTCTCGGTTTGAATGCACACCGAATCCTTTCGGAAAGTTACCAAAAGAACCCGATGTCCCTGGTTGCTTTTCCAGAGCGGAAATGGGTGCATTCTTCGCTGACCCCTGACTTGTTTTTGAGATTCGAACCTCCTTAGATCTGCGGTTTCTCTTGGTCAGGTGGAAATGCTTGTCCACTATATTCTTGACTACCTGACACGACACGACCCTATTTCCGTTCCACGATGACCGCTTGTCGCAATAATTTCTTAAAGTTGAGCCTTTTTCCCAATTAAAGGAAAATTCTTGAATTGGCTGTAGATAACGCAAAGCCTCACTCCAGTTGATCAAATTGTCAGCGATAAAGTCAGGCTCTAGCCACTCAAAACAAAACCTTAGTGGTTTGGCATATTTTGCTCCATTTGGCGCATAAAATTTAATTCTCACTGAGCTTTCTCTATATTCTAATTTGCCATTGTTGGCGAGGGCTTGGCGACTCCCCGGGCTGTTCAAAATGGCAGTGTTTGCGGGTGAAAGGAGGACTTTTTCCTCGTGGAAAAGAGGAAGATGCTTTTTTTTCAAAGGAAGTTTCCTTCTTCTTGGAGAAAATAAAACATCAAGGAGAGAAGTTCTCTTGGAGATGGAAATTCACCAGAGAGACATTGCTGCCAAAGAATTTTGCTAAAAAAATCTCAGCCGTAACACAGGCGGTGCTGGCCGTTGCGTCGGTTTTATGTACGGCAGGCATGTTAGGCCTAAGAAGAACTAATATGTTTTTTAGCTGAGGCAGCACTTGTCAGCAGTCTACTCCTAAAATAAATTCCACCAACGTCCAGATCCAGGACTTTGGAGGCCGAAAAGTTCCTCATTCATAATATTTCTGTGCACTGCAGATTCCATCCTGAGTCATGACCAGCTTATCCAGAAAATCATCCCAGTTCTGCCAACTATATCCTGGCAACCTGAAAATGTCCAGATGCCCGAGTCTCGCCCAAGCACCTGAGCCATGAGCAGCTTATCCAGTGACTCAACCCAATAGTGCCTTGTTATCGTCGATGAGTTATCGTGAAGTCACAATTCCCCGAATTGGGAGTCGCCATGCCAGTATCAACAGAGATAAGTAAATTTAATTGCATTAAAATTAAATTATTAAAAACAAATTTCCTAAGAATAAACTTAAATAAATTAGGTAAATCTACTGCAGCTGAAATTGGCTTTCGTTCAAATATAACTAAACTAAACTTCAATAATATATAAGTTACGGTATTTTAAGTGTTAGAAAAGTACTAAAGAGCAACTATTTTTCCAAAATTTTCTTGCGTCGTCGGTAGGCTGATTCGACTCAGTCCGAAGTCGGGGAACACTTCTCGATCGCTCCGAGAGATTTCAGTGGGTTCCGAGATAATTCAGAAATTATAGTTCCTGTCGCAGCTCGTCTGGAAGGCAATAAATTCGGTTTTAATGAGACACCCAGACAGGAAGCCGGTGCCACGTGGTTCCTTCCAGCTGTTCCTATAAATCGCCTTTATTCCGATTTATAAAGATTGCCTGCGATCTGCTGCTTGCGCTTGTTTATGCTACAAGGTCCTCTTTTTCTCTTATCTTGACCAACGAGAGAAAGAATATCGGGTGTGTTCACCCTCGACCGTTTTGTTAGGATGTCACTGTGAACGTGTGACCAGATTATTACACCCTCCGTTCCTAGAAAAATGGGACACTCTAAAGGTGTTTCCTGTTTGGAAGTACAAAATATGTATTTAAACAAACCCCGTAATTCGCTATTACTGATAAAGCGAATTTTATAAATCGTCTAAATTTAAGAAGTACTTCAAAAATTTCTAATTTCTTTTGAAAAAAGATACAATTTGCGTTTTCTTGAATCTTTCGGCTTTCTCGGAGGTAACTTTTTCAATTATTTTTTTAATTGGAAAAATAAATCCTTATCTATTCGTCGGTAGTTGTTGAGAATGGGCAATGATATCTTCTATTTTTGCTAAAGTCTGTTGAGCTGAAGGTTTCATTTGCTGATGGTCGCAACCCATATCAGCGCCTTCTTTGTCAGAGTTTGAATCAGGGCCTGAAAGACACAAGTGAACTCTCGAATGCCCATATTCGGTAGATGCATTAACTTATGATGAACGTTAATAATTATTTATCGTGATAATCAATTATTCAAGCGAAAGACAGTTTCAATGCTATCCTTGAGCTTGTTTCATGAAGCTGAGTTTTATTAAATTAGGTTTAAATAAGCACAGATGTAACTTCATTTTTTCAGCTGCGTCAAGCTTTCCTCGATATTTGTGTATAATATACGCATAAGACGAGTATTGTTTAGCAAAGGATTCGGAAACCCTCCTCGCTTTTGCGCATGCGCCGGGCGGAGTTATTTTCATCAAAATAGGGGGAAGTGAAGAATGGAAGGGTGATGTTTACATTTTGCTGAGCGTGATCTAACAAAGAACTCCGGAAATGCGCTCATATGACTCATTACCTGACACCCCTTTCCGGTGTAAAATCGTCCCAAAGTGGTAGTCTTGGAATCCGTTGCTGAACAGTAGGCACTCTTTCCATAAGTCCTGTGTTTATGAACGGTATTAAACATTTTATTGATTTAATACTGAGCTGTTGATACTCTTCTGTCACTGCCTCCCAACAGTATTCCAGAACTGCACGACTTTATAACTGCAAAATTTTATAATTATTTTTTCATTTTAATCCCTTGTGTTTTGTGTTTTCCGACATTCGTACACCAGGTTGGTAACATCTAGTATACCAGAAAGGAAAGAAAAATTACCTCTCATGATCAATGTGATTAATTAAAAAAAACCGCAGTTAGAGAATGGAAATAAAGTATATTTACAAATTTAGGCAAAAAAATTCACATGAAAAGTCAGATATCGTCAAATGCATAGATAACTGCGTAAAAGTATTATTACCTGCATCTGTAAATTTTAAAAATAGATTTCAATATGCAGAGAACAGACTCTAAGAAACAAACAAAATAAGAAAAAATTCGACAGGAGGCTGTCTCTGCGAAACGGCCGCTGGGATTGAGGAGCGTAAACTTACTCACCTTACAAAACTTTGACTTTCTGTGACTAAAGTAGTTCTATGTGACTATTAACTCTATAGTGACTATTAGTCTATTGTGACTATGTGACTCTATCTATGTAAAATTCTTTGTGAATTTCACCAACTTTGCAACTCGACTGTGACTAAACCGTAATTACAAATTCTACAATTATTTTTGCAAACTACAATGTCTACCTTTCTCTGTTAAATGAAACTAAAACAAAACCAATTCTCTATGTTATTTGGTTGCGGAGCTATAAGCATTTAATTTAAGCGCAAAAAGCGTATTAATTCAACAATTCTTGAGTAATATTTCACGTAAACGTATGATCGTTGAATGAATTGCCTTATGTACTTGGATAGTCTGCGGGCGCGCTCATGGTTGCTATGGCACCATCAAAATACGATTTTTACGAACTTTGCATCTCGACTGTGACTAAACCGTAATTCCAAATTCTAAAATTATTTTTGGAATCTTCAATGTACCCCTTTCTCTGTTAAATGGAACTAAAACCAGCAATATATGTTATTTGGTTGAGGAGCTATAAGCGTTTAACGTCGTTGTGACGTCATCAAAAGTTTTCGTTATTTTCACCAACTTTGCAGCTCGACTGTGAGTAAACCGTAATTCCAAATTCTAAAATTCTTTTTGCAATCTTCAATGTACCCCTTTCTCTGTTGAATGAAACTAAAAACAACTCTCTATGCTATTTGGTTGCGGAGCTATAAGCGTCATAATGTTTTTCTTTCCCGACGCACCATTAGACCACTATAGAGAGACGCAAGTCTACGTCAAAAGGTATATTATAAAAACTATGACATTCTTACTCAAACAGAGGGCAACGTAATAGTCTATAATAAGTTCATCTGACTATTAATGTTGAGGTAGAGTTGTAACGTATACAAAAAGAAGCACTGATATCTAATTATAAAAATCATAGTAATCGCATACGCAAAATAGAAATATCTTGGAATAAATGAACTTCGGCGGCATGACTACGTAATAAACGTGATCTTGCTCCAGCAGTTCAGCCAAATATTAGACTATCAAAATTACTAAATATATCGCCTAAAGGAAGTATAAAACTAAAGCTGCAGCAGTGACCGCAGCTAACTCTTGCGTTTAGATAAAAGAAACATGTTCACCTCGTCACATTGTCTCGCCAGAGAGGATGATGATGTGTTCTCAAGTAACGCTAGACATGAAATGAAGTTTGATTGCCTTAATTATTGTTCAAAATCGAGACAGTTCAGAATGATTACGTCTTAATGGATGAACGTATAATGTATTTAATTTACCATGAAGTTGTGGCCGGATTCAAATTTCGGAAGAGAAATTGAGGTTTTGCAGGGTCTTTCCTGAGGGATAAATTTCGAAATGTTATTAATTCTTTTCACAAGATATGACTATAACAGTTCATTTCTATTACAACTGAAAATCAAGAAGCGCTAATAAATCTCGCTGTGTCTGCATGATTTATTATTAAAAAAGAGAGATATCATTGAATACAAAAAAGTTGGAACATTTAACGTTTTTCACTTTAAAAGTAGGGCCGGATTTCTAAATAGGCAACTGCCGTTTACGTTTAGGCCAACGTTTGGGGACTTCAAGGCCTTGAGAAACTTTTTCGTGGTATTTTCAGAATAATCTAATTTTGTGCTTGCAATTGATTTACAAGATCCATGTAAAATATATTCAAATTAAAATTAAGTAATGTTTAAATTTCAGAACGCTATTCTTGGATTTTTTTCCCATGTTTTTAAATTTGCTTACAGATCAGTGCGGCCCATTTTTTTTTCGCAGTTGGCTGACTAATTCACAAGTCAACAGTCTGGAAATCCTTTTATTAGAATATTAAGATCTTTCATGCATTTGATTTACAAGGTCCATGTAAAGCATATTCAAATTAAAATTAAGTAATGCTTAAATTTCAGAACACTATTCTTGGATTTTTTTTATGTTTCAAAATTTGCTTACAGATTAATGCGGTTCAATTTTTTTTGCAGTTAGCTGACTAATTCACAAGTCAACAGCTCTGGAAATCTTTTTATTAGAATATTTAGATCTTTCAAAAATGTTTTGTAAATTTTTCAATGTTAAATTTTTGATTAAAATTATTTTTGAATTAAAATTTTTTTATACGCGTTTCAAATTTTTACATTTTTTATAATAAAATCAACTCTTTTGATAGGGATCCACAATTTAAATGTTTTGTTATTTCAGTTTGTCATTACATGCGTCACTTAAAAACTTGCATGCACAGAGATTAAATTAAAATCGATAAAAAAATCTGGGTTTGGAAGTTGGGGAGAGGAAAGGGGCCTCCCGAAACTAACATTGCCTAAGGGCCGCTGCAGGACTTGATCCGGCCCTGCTTAATAGCTAATTTTTTTAACCTGAAAAAACTATAAGATTAATAATAATACTAATAATTTGGCGCTCGGAGAGTTGAAGACAGAAGAAATTGTGAAGAAGAATTTCTCAGAGGCTAGTTTTTGTAATTTAAATCAAATAAAGAATTATTACTGTCTGTCCGCCACGAGAACTATCGCCACCAACTTGTCTAGTTTGCGGCGGTCGCAGTAGCAACTGGTTATGCTAGGGAAGATTCATTTCGAATAGGAAGTATCCAACGGAAGTCGGAGATTTTTTATTCTTGGCGCCAGTTTGCGGCGGAACACATTTGAATGAACTTCTACCTACTAGAAATGGATTCTTCCTACGATAACCAGTTTCTATAACTACCGCCGCAAACTAGGCAATTTGGCGGCGACAGTTCTCGTGGCGGACAGACAGTATAATGAATTATTTACTTGAAAACAAATCAGCGGGACTGTTCCTTCCTCAACTTTCTGGTATAATTATATAACACGGAGCGTTTTATGTTTAGCTCCATAGTATAATGAAATAAATCGAGTATGCATTTTGGGACTTTTACTTTTCCACCAGTTTAGTCCGATATTTCATATAGATCTACAATTTTGGTGTCAAGAACACATACCACAGTAATTCATCCATCTAGCTTGTTGTGTTTTTAATTTATCGCGTTCAGATACACACGAATAGATTAGCTCAGTGGTGCACAATCTATTTTTGTTTCAGACTCCCTCACTTTGAGTAAAATTTTGTCGCTTTGACTACGTTTTTTGAAGAAAAGCCTTATATATTTTAAATTTCTTTAAATTTAGCGACCCACAAAATTTTTCTCGCGCCCCACGGTTTGCGCCCTACTGGATTAGCTGACAGACTGCTAACCCGCTGACGGATTCAGTTTGAAATCTGATATAGATCTAGAATTACTAATATAATAGCCCAGATCTGTCTGTCACTGATCCGGTAACACTCTGAAGTCACCAACAATAAAATTCGCGTCATAGCACTGCGAGACATTGAACAGCATTATTTCATTGTTAGAGCACCTAAATTCAGTAATTTTAAATTTAAAAGAGTAATTGTCGAAATTTCAAATTTAGTAGCTCTAAAATAGTGAAATAAAATTTGCTATCGATTGATATAAAATTTATCTCTCTATGATCAATAGTTCCCGATAAATTTTAAATTATATCAATCATATATTTCAAATTAATTTCCGTTTTTAATAGAAAGTACGAAACCACGTCAGTGGTATATCATGCGCGTGATATAGTTTGGACGCCACGATGCATCTGATTATTTATTGCAATCGTGATGATATAATTTAATGATAGTTTTTGACAACGTTAAAAATTTACACAAAGACATCTGAAGTACAAGGAAAATTGTTAAACAACGAAAAATACTTCACACGGAATGTTGTTTACCAAGAGGTTTTTTGAATAAAGAAATATGTAATTAAAAAAATTATTTCCTGTCATAAAACATATATTTATTTTATTTGTTTTCAATCAATGTTAAACATTTCTCTCGCATATATATCTATTTAAACACGTCAAATTGGACGGAAAATCTCTCGAATGAAGAGGCAATTTGCACCCGTCATATCATGACAACTGATTTTCTAGTTTTAGTAATAAAGCCTTATGTCAAATTTCATTCATTTAGCATCTTGTGTTTTTGAGTTATCATGTTCACAAACCGACCGAAAGTATTTTCTCTTTGTATACTTCGTATGAAAGGAAGTAAAAACGGGAGAACTCTAGGCGCATTATTTGAAAACGGGATAAATCTGGGACAAAGAGTCTAAAGCTGGGACTGTCCTGATTCATCCTCAACGTCTGGTCACTTATGCAATACTCAGCAGAAATCACGGAAAAGGAGACTCTAAGGTTAGTATAGTAGGCTCTCTGTAATCCGGGCGACTCCATAGGACTGCCGGAATAATGGAAACGCAGGATTATTAGAAATTCACTTAAAGTACGCATTTTAATAGCTAAATCTGTGTTTATTGTCCAAAACATTACGAAATGCACCGAATTATACAGAAAATTATAATATATATATATTACGGTCAATCCGATAAAATCGGTCATTATTCTTAATAACCGGATTTTTGATGCGGTTATTATTAATAATAACCGATTATCACATTGGCCGTAATATGTATAATAAATATTACAAAATATAATTCAAAATCATATTGTTTACTTGGCTCCTCACTCGAAAATGCCGGACTATAAGAAGGACCGGATTAGTGCAGTGCCGGATTACTGAGAGTCTACTGTATATCCTCTCGAGACCCAAAGGTATAATTTTCGACCAATTTCTATAAAAGTCAAAATTAATACCTTTGATAGGATATTTAACGCTATATTTAATTAATTTATATATTATATAATAATCAATATAATTAACTAATGTAACTAATAGATAATTAATAGATGACAGCATGGGACCAAGAAATTAATCTATATAATTAACTAATATAACTAATAATAGATGACCGCATGGGACCATCCAAAGCATTAGACAGAGGGATTTAAGGAGTGGAAAGCAACTTCTTTTATAAATAAAACACATATAGCTATCAAAATGGACACGGGTTCTCAAGAGGATATAAAATTTTGTCCTAAATATTAAAAAGTTGAAAATCACTATTTCAAAATAAATATTGTTTTCAATCTATACTTCCAAATGCTAACCAAACCTTTTGTCCAAACTTTAAAAACCTTTAGTCTAGTTGTTCGTGTTTCGCAATCATTGAAATCTATTAACAAATTTTTTTGCCCAATTTTCTTTGGTCAGCGTTCCGTTTGAAACAGTTGAGATGCTAGGTTGCGTAGAAACAACAGCACCTATTCGTTGAAGGCAATTAATAGGGAAAATTTACCCCCCCCCCATCTGTTTGAGCATCGAAATGTCTGCCTTTTCTATGTATCCCCATGTTGCCATAGTTCTACAGCACCACACCCTTAGCAACGAATAACCTCAGCTGTGAGCATGCAGTACGTGCATAAATTACTACGCTTAATGTGCATAAAATGTGAGGTAGTTTCTTATAAGCTAGAATTTACCAGAATATTCTTCCCTTTTTTAATATTTTAATATTTTTTTTATTCGGTTAAAAGGTTTCAGTTCTTTGTCGTCATCAATCGCATTCAGACATTTCAACCTTTCATTTTTTGTGTTTTTGGTAACTTTAGGTGAAAATACTCGTCAGATGTTACGAAAATCTTTCGCTTTATAGTTTTATTTCTGGAAGGTTATAGAAACTGCACGCTAGAGCATTCGAGAGAATTTATTTTCGGTATTATTCCAAAAAGGAAGTCAACTCTGCCAGTGCATTGTGGAAGACATAGTTGAAACTCAAGCAGCGTAGTTAGAGAAGTTCGCTCCTTTTCCCATTCGAAATTTTTAATTGTAAATTTTGCCTGAATTCTAGAACGGCTTATTTATGGAAATCAGCGAATTATCATTTAACTGTGAACTGTGACAAACCCAATCATTATGCCCTTATAAGTCCAAATGTGGCTTTTTCCGACTCAGGATGTTCTAAAACGAAGGGGTACATCGAAATCTCGAAGCCGAATGTTTTGGCGATTGCAATACTTTCTATATTATACTTATTATACGAGAAAGAAAAAAAACTTCCGCCTACAAAATTTATCAAATTCAAATCTGGTGGTTGTTTTTTTAGAGAGAATGTGAAAATTCCATTGAACCACTTTTTGAAAGTTCGTTTCAGGCAGCTACAACAGCCTTATGCCTTTTCTTGTGTAGAAGCCATGTTTTCAGATTAAACAGCAACAGCGTCTCTCCAGTGACAAACCTGCATAGTAATTTCGCGCTGCGAGAAAAACTATACGAATGATGCAATGCATCTGAAAAAAAAAATTCAAAATCAGTGCAAACATTGAAGAGTGAGAACACTTCGAAATCACGCGGACATTTTAAGGCAACAATAAATCCTAAATATATTTATTTAGAAAATTTTATTTAAGAATTTCAAATCAAAACGCCTATGTGAATTATTTCCGATTTTTCTGACTGAAAAGGGGAGGGCACGACTTGGGAAATTCAGTTCGAGATGAGACTTGGTATATTAATAGAATTAATATACCAAGCATGGGATTTTATCTAGTAAAATGCTAAAGTGCAATGACCAAACAATTGGGAGAAAATAGCCCTCAAACTTTCGTCATAGCTTACATACTAGTAAGTTGTAGCCGCTGTTGAAGCGCGAAAGCATGGACAGTATAGTACAACGTGCAAAACTTTTGTCCATTGTTCGATCCCGCCTCCGTTTTCTTTTTTGAAAATATTTTTAAAAATGATTATTTAATTAAATTAAAAATTTATAAAATCTTTTATTAAAATATTAATAATTTTTAAGAACTAAACAATTTTTTGTTCATATGATATATGAATCATAGTCATAATTTAATTTTTAAACAGTTAAATAATCATATAAACCACTTTAATGATGTTACATAATAAGTATAATTACTGTTATCATTATATGTCATTAAAATTTTTGAATGATTCCTTTTAAGTAATTACAAGATTTCCGTTCTAGTGGAAATCTTCTTTACGGAACCGGTTTTGTCCGAGAAAGAGAGAGCAGCCGTTAAACTTTTGAATACAGAGAAAGACGGTCCAAAATCTAAAGTTCGTTTCTTAATGGATCTTTAAAATAAACGTACACCATTTATTAATTATGCAATATCTCAAACTATTCTTTTAATTCTACTGTTTTAATGAAATTTTTTTGTATGTAAATAAAAATTAATAAATGTCTAAAAATTTCAAAAATTTACAAAGGGAAAAAATCTTCATGGAATTCTTTTGCGATGAGAGCACCATCATAATTATCTAATAGGAGCAACTGTAATTAGTTGTTTAGATGATACTTTATTTAGTTAGATTTAACAGCCTCAATGCACGGCTGATCATCAGTGGAATCGGGTTTCGAACTGGGAACCCTCTGGCTCCGAAGCCGAGACCTTCACTAGGACACCGAGGCCATCTCATTATTTTGACTGAAGCACGCGCTCTCAAAATTTCTGAGATTCTGAAGTTTTTGTGAGTGTTATTTGAGGCTGGGCTCATAAAGAAGACCTGCCTTAAATTAACCGTACTTACTAAAATTACTTAAAAATTTCCTCTATCGTAAGCAGTTTCTAATAGCTTCAGTTTATTATACCGCAAAGGAACCTGAACAGAAATTTACTTTCGATCTCAATAATTGCAAACCGTGGTTCGCGACTCCCAAAGGGGTCACTAGAAAATTCTTGTGGGTCGCTAAATTCAAAGAAATTTATTTGACAATAAAAAATATAAGACTTCTTCAGAAAACATGGTCGCGTCCCCCACGAGGGGTCGCGAAAAAATTTTACACAAAGTGAGGGGGTCGGGAATGAAAATAGTTTGCGCACTGCTGGCCTAGGCAAATAATTTGACTAAGAATTTTCTGGCGAATATTTTGTTTCAGATAACAGCAACAACAACAACGACGACAAAAAAGCAGGGGATTTACAAGATAAAGGGAAAAACGAAATCCAAATTTTAAAATTTGGTTGATCAATCAATACAGAAAATTTTCAGTGAAAATTATACTGCACAAATAATCTGTAAGATTAATATCACTTTCTGAAATTGCATTTCGTTCGTGGTATCTCGTAATTTTGAGACTCATCAAAATGATGTGGAAAATGAACAATAAATCAATCGCCCTTCGTTATTCTGAATTAAAGGTTATATTTAATAGTTTATAGCTATTTTGAAAACTATTTTTTATAAAAAGCAGTTCCCGACTGTGGGTAAGGTACCACTGTAAAAAAATATGAGAACTGTCCAATAATTTGAAATTATTTATGCTTTTTACCTTTTTTAAGCTATTCCACTATATATTGATGATAGCTATTTTGAATGAGCAGTAAATCAATACAAAATATTGTTCGCAATGTTTACGAAGTGTTCGAAGATAAAGTATTGCAATCGCCAAAAAATTCGACTTCAAGCCTTTGATGAATCTCCACACCTTAACACACTGTGTGCGGGATACGAATTAAATGCAAGCTCAAATAAAAAGACGAACCGTAACTGTGCTTGCTCTCGACAATGTATATGTTACTGTGAAAAACCGATATCTGGCAAATGTCGATATTCTCCGGTCGGTGAATGTTTGTGGCATGTGTCGACATTCACAGGTGAAAGTCGACATTCTCCAATTTCGGTCTTTCACAGTAATATATATACTATAAAAGAAAAAGTGAACGTATTTCTGAAGACATCTTTTAACATGTCCAAACTAATACGCAAGTAAAATTCTAGAATTAAAATTTTAATGTTAGGTAATTCGACAAAGACCTTTTTACCTTTTCCGCTTCCGAAGTGTTAATAAAAGTCGGTTAGAATTATGCTTGTCTGTGAACACGATGAATCAAAAACACTACAAGCTGAACAAATGAAATTTAGTAAGCGATCTTTACACCAATAGTGTAGATTTCTATCAAATTTTAGACGAAATACGCCATTGGGAAATCTATTTATCTGTCCGTTCGACTGTATGCGAACTAGTGTTCCTTAAACATCGATAGACTATCGATACTATCGAAGCCAAGTCGATAGTATCGGATTTTCGGAACTATCGACTGAAAGAATCGATAGTATCGACTTTCTCAAAACTATCGATAGTTTTCTCCCGGCAATATCGATAGCATCGACTTTCTCAAAACTATTGATAGATCGATAGTTTTTTTCCCGGGCGATACTATGAATTGGCGCATTTCCAGTCGATACCTTTAAAGCTATCGACTGGAACTATCGATACTATAGATAGTTTCAAAACTATCGACTGGAACTATCGATACTATAGATAGTTTAAAAACTGTCGACTGAAACAATCGATTGGAACTATCGATAGTATCAATAGTTTCTAAATTATCGACTGGAAGAACACGTATCGATAGTATCGCCGGGGAAAAAACTATCAATAGTTCAGTTGATAGTTTGGGAAAACTATCGATTGTTGAACTATCGATGTTTAAGGAACACTAATGTGAACACGGTAACTTAACAATAAAACGAACTGCATAGATTAAATGTGGCATTTGGTTTTTCTACTATATCCGTATCAAATGTGGGTTCAAATCGATTGAAGGGTTATTTGTCCATCGATCTGCCCACTTGTGCGTATACGAACGCGATAACTAAAATAAACGCAACGTGCTAGACGAGTAAAAGTTTGCAAATGATCATTGCACAAAAATTGTAGATCTGTATATAATTTTGGACTAAATCTGTCAACCTGTAGACTGTTTCCGGTGTATTTGAACTCGATAACTCAAAAACACAACTAATTAGATCAAAGAAATTTGGTTTGTAGTCTTGGCGCCAAAATTTTAAATTTATGTCAGATTTGGGCTAATTGGTCCGTGGGAGGCGGTACAAAACAAATATTCGATTCTCTCCACTATGCTACGAATAAGAATACAAAATGGGCCATATTTGAAAAATGGCATTTGCATTACATTTTAAAAATGTCCTGTTACTTCTCACCTACCATGAGAACTATCTTAGTTAGAACATTTGTTACTGCATATAGATTGTGCAGAAGCTGTATAGATCATCTGATGTAGAGCGATTCCATTTCTTTTTGATAGAACATGTTTATTCGTACTTTGCGATTAAAATAAAAATAAAGCTAACTATTTGCTTCCGTACGTAAAACAGCACTTGATTCATTTCGACGATGGTCTTTGACAATCTTGCGATAGAGCAAAAAGATAAGATCTAAGAAATTCAGACAGTTGAAAAAAGAATTTAAAACGGGAACATCATTGACTCTCTTAATTTAACCACATTTTATAAGCAAATATTAATAGCCCTCGTGTTGCTTCAAAACGGGACGTTAATCCAACTAAACTAAACTAAAAGCAAATATTAAATTCAAGTAAAGATTCACATGCCATTTTTTTAAAGCTAGTAGAAAATATATTAGCTAATGTTGAAAAAATATAATTGATTACAGTATAACCCCGGTCAACCGAACTAAAGGGGGAGAGGAAGCCGTTTCGGAAACAATTTTTCGGTTAAGCCATGAACATCTATTACTATGTTGTTTCTAATTACAGTATGTAATTCTGAAATGCTTCGGGTGTAAAACGAATTCAAAACTCTCTTTGTAGTTACACTTTATTAAAGTTAACCCTCCGTCGGATATTTGCACCTGCGAGTTTAGGCGTAATGCACCTGATAGACACAAGTAAACAATATCGTAATTAATATTGTTAATACCCATTAATTTTCATTTTAGCATTCTACAATTAATCACTGACCTTCTTGGGGAAGGTTAAAGCAAAAAAGTGGGGATATCGTTGCAAAAAAAGTCTAACCTTCGCGATAATTTCCTTGCAGTTCAGTGCGTGTTTTATAGATTTGCGATTTCAGAAGCATTTCGGATAACTCTGGTTTCGGTTAACCCGAGTTTGGTTAACCGAGGTTTTACTGCACTTCAAAATTATTGCTAATGAAAGGCTAACCCCCAACCCCTTTTCCCGTTTTCTGGTAACGCACATTTTCAGCTATCTGGCGAATGAATGTTTCTAATTGCATTTTCTTTTTTTACTACCACAGATTTATTCCCTGTCTATATTTATTTTTCGGCCCGTAAAATCATTTCATTTCGAAATATTTTCTCACCACACTGTCTTTTTCACACCTGAAAGCATCTCCAGACGCTTCAGCATGTTGGGTTTCCCCACTAAATTAGGGAAGCCAAAGGAATTATGGTCGGTTTCTGAGGTAACTACGGTACCCGTCGTATCTATATGCATTCATTGGGCTGATCAAGGGGTAGCCAACTTCAATTTAATTTCAGCCACTGCTACTTTTAGGTGGAGGCTCGTTATACATACCCTAAAATTGGATGGCTCGTTTCTGTGGGGGAAGGGCTAGTTAGATAGAGGGCTTTCCTTGTGTTTTGTTGTCATGACTACCTGCCAGGGCGTAACCCTGAGTCCAGTTCCGTTGCCAACGCAAGACCCGTTCCGGTCTAAATGTCCCAGCCACCGAAAAAAAGAGGAAAATTAAAACTTGAGCGCGGATTAATCGGCGGGCGAGTAAAACCCACCAGGACCTTTTGTTTATCATTTCGAGATGGCAAAGTCCTTCTGGGCAGATTTCGCCTCTGGATTCAAGCCAGTCACGGAATGAGACGTTTTCTGATTTTAATGGCAAACCTCCTTGAATGGTGCGGCGAGTTTGCCTGCAGGAGAATTGTCGTTTTTTGATGGGTGCACGAACAAGGGATGTTCGTGCGATGAAACAGACGTGACGGGACTGGTGAAAGCGACACTGCAGAATAATGATTTGGGGTTCCCCTGTTTGATTATGTTCGGATTGCGAAGACGCCTGTTTGGCTAAATGGCCCGCGCTTAGTGGGAATTTCAGGTTGCGGATTAAGTACTGAGAATGAAGGGTTCTTTCTTTATTGATAAATTCCTGGTGGAAGGTTCAGAAGACTGCTGGTAGAAATTGTTCTCTAAAATGGATGTTCTTAAAAATTATGGGTCCCCTTTCCAAGTAACATGTATATGTACGTGGATTTTAGAGTTACGATAACACTGATTACTCAAGCTTCCATTAGATTTTCCAGTATCAGTTAGTAAAAATAGCTCAGATAATTTATAGTCAACTTGATTTAAAACACAGTTTCTTAAACTCTTGGTTCTGGCCCCACAAGGCTCGCAAGTGCCAATACCATGGTCACGAAAGCAATGAAAGCCAATTCTTCTGTCAGATTCGTTAATATAAGTCAGCAAAAATAATTAAAAAATCCTTGATAATGCATTTCATTAAAATACAACTCATTCAAATTTTAAAACATTTTTTTTAAGAAATTGAATATGTTTTAAAATAAATTCATTCACATTTTAATAAATTTTTTAAAAAATTATTACGTTTTAAATACAATTCATTCACATTTTAATACAATTCTTAAAATTTAATACGTTTTAAATAGAAGGCATTCAAATTTTAATACATTACAAAAATTTAATACGTTTTAAATAAAATTCATGCAAATTTTAATACATTTTATCATTACATAAAAACAAATTAATACATTTTTAAATATATTCTAACGTACACTTGTGGTAGTGTAAAAATCTTTAGTGCATAGGTGGGATCTTAAATAATTTTTTGCAGCTCAAAAAGACTCAGGAATGAAATAAAGTTTAAGACGCCCTATTTAAAAGCATTTAGTTAAATTTTCTAAATTGATATATTTAATTGCTTTTTTCTTTTTGTTTATCGTTGATCAGCGCTCCATAAAATGTTTTCCTGTTCACATGTGCTCCCAGAATCGCGAAAATATTTGAAGTGGCTAGATTGGACAGTGAACTATCTTAGAAACTAATAAGTAGTCACGTCTTGTGGTAAAGGTTTAAGAATTCTTCCTCTGAAACAGTGCCTCTGAGTTAGAAACGTAAGGGCAGAAGTAGTGTTAGAATAAGGTTTGTAAATAAAAGTAATTTTTCCTTTTTGAAAAAATACTCAAAATTAAATTCGTATAAAAATGGAAATGTTACAAAAAAATCTTCACTTTTTCATAACACTAACTCAAAACAGTTTATAATTTTTTACTATCTCCATAACATCCCAGTTTTTTAATAAGGAAATGAGGAATTCTTCTTAAATGGATATTTATATATAATGTATGAGATGTTAATAATGTGCGATTGCGTACGAAATGATTAATCGCTACTGAGTATGCATTCATCCCTTGACATACAAATTCCATTAACTTCCTATTTAGATGACACATTTTCTTTCGGAAATTTAATTTTATTTCGTTTCATGTAAGAGCTTTAATGATGTCGATGTATTTAAATGCTACTATTTGATTTTTATCTTTTAGATTAATTACTACTAATGATTTAATTACAACTTTTGGTACAAACATTCATGCTCGTTTCAGATACTCATTGTAAATGAATGAGTTAATTGAAGGAAGCGGTTTAATATAAAAGTAGGTTAGCAGTATGCTCAATGGGAAGGATCTTATTACTTAATCTATTACTAAGCTGTTTCCGAGTTTAAAATAAAAATAACAAATGAAGAAAAAAATTATATACTTCTTTAATTAAAGCTGAAGTGAAAAATTAAAGGAGAGATAACAGTTTAAATTGTTGCAAACAGATTAAAAATCTTATAAAACATTTTATATATTGACCAAATGTTTTCATTTGAAACTTTAAAATGAAACAGTAAAATGGTAATTAAGTTTCATAACTGAATAAAATATTAAACATTTTTATGTTAGAATGAAGAAATTAAATAAAATAAAATAAGAAATTGAAAGAAAAACTTGGCTTTTGCACATTTTTATAGATACTATGCCTTTTTTGTTTCATTTTGAATAAATACGACCCACCCAAAAAGTAATATTTTTAATGAAGTTCAATTACTTTTCAAAAAATAGAAAAGTTTATCTAGCTGCAAGTTCACTTCAGAGTAATTTGCATGGGATGCAGAAATAAAAATTAATAATAAATTGAAAGAAAATTCGGCTTTTTGATGAAGTTATACGGCACTTAACTCGGAAAACTGCGCGTTGATCTAACAGCAAACATAAACAGTTGAGTAAACGTTAAAAAGATAAGATTATTAAGAAGAAAATAGAAATCTAAATTCAACTAATAACAGGAGAAGGAGATAATTGTTGTCAGTACTCATTTGCAATAACTAATAAATTAGAATTACTTAGATGAAGAACATTTATTTCTAAAGCAACACGCTTATATGAATATGAATCTGGAAGTCATCGGTTTGGCTGTTAAAAAAAGCTAGATATCATTCTTCATGGTATTAGATTTGAAAGTGTTCTTTTAAATATGCATATCACTTTATACATGAAAAACATCTTTATCATTCTGAAGCATTCTAAATTTGTCCTTTATCTCCTCTTTCAAAATATGTTCACTGTAGGAAATACCACTCAAGATAAGAAAGACAAATTTGCATTAATCACACCGACCTATTTAAAAAGGGATTTCCCCTCTTTTACTGCTCTTTCAGAATTAATAAGGACAAGAAGAAAAAAGAACCACTGCAACGAAAGTTCATCGGAACCATACATAAGCTAATTAAAATCCACTGATCACTTTACATCTTCTTGGTCTCCAGGCAAACAGCGTCATGTATGTCGTTACTTTCCTCCATCCATGGGATATAAAATTGGCACCTACCGAAAAAAACAAACACTTCCACGCCCACTTTTACCATAGATGGGCAGCCGTCCTGTCCATTCATGAGGTGTCCCCAATCAGAGCAACATCGCATCCATTGATAAAAATCAGCAAGCCAACTTCGCGGCGGCAATTCGAAACAGCAACCTCATGACTCATTAAGCCTACCGGAAAAAGGAGGATGAAGAAGAAGAAAAAATAAATAAATTACCTTTATTGAAAGCCTTGTCCTCTTTTTGTTCCTTGCTCGTGGTAGAAATCGAGTGGGTGGTTGAAGTAGCAGGTGTGGAGGGGGGCAGGAGAGACACCTGCCAATGGCTGAGGAGGATTCGCCCACGGAGTCACGATGCAGGCCTCCGTAAAAGTAGCTTAATTGTGTGACGTCAAGAAAGTTGTGACTGTTCTTCCTTTTTCGGTAGATCTTTACTAGTATCCGAAGAAAGTCTTCCCATGTTAGTTTACCTAGTTGGGTAGTTAGAAAAGGATTCATCCCGGGGAAATATTTGGGATGATTCACACATAGAATAGGATGGCAGATCTGGAAGATAAAGAGGTCGATTCTCTCGACACAGAAGTTCCTGTTTTAGAAATCGTTTTACATCTTATGAGTCAGACGGTTTGAAAGAACAGAGGGCACTGAACAGAACATCGAGTTGTGTAATTTAAAACCCTGTTTTGTATATGCATTATGTGTGGACGTTATAAATAGGGATCTGAAGTAATTTCTAGAAACTAACTTGTACATTTTGTTGTGCGAGGTATGGTAATAGCAATGCCTTAATGAAAAAAAATTATTTATTAGTCGGCACATACAGTCAAAGTAAAAACCACGAAGCAGGCTTCCGTAAATGTAGCTTAATTGTGTGATGATTTTCGGTAGATTTTTACTAGTATCCAAAGAGAGTCGTCCCATGCTGTCTTCGGGTTGGGTTATAAGATCCTGGGGAAATACTTGGAATGATTCACACATAGAAATGCATGGCATAGCTGGAAGATAATGAGGTCGATTCTTTCGCGATCGAAGTTCCTGTTTTAGAAATTGTTTTACTTCTTATGAGTCAAACTCTTTGAAAGAGGAGAGGGCATTGGACATCTACTCTTCGAGTTACGCAATTTAATACTTTGTTTGCATGATGTGTGAAACTTCTAAACAGGATTCGCAACTTGTTGTCTTTGTTTTGAAGGTTATGCAACATGAAATGTGTTGTAAATAGTTTCTAGAAAAAAACTTCCACATTTTGTTGTACGAGATCCGGTGTAGCAAAGTATTCATGTGAAGCAATTTTTTGTGTGTTTTATGCGTCATCGAAAGACTAAATAAAAAAAAATCTGTGAAATCAATGTTCCAATATCACTGAACTGGTGGGTTAAGGCTGTTTTCTTGATATAACTCAAAAAGAAATCAGAGACAATACTGGAGTAGGCGAGTCCCATGGTAGGTACATCCTCCATGCTATCCACAGAAATTGTTTCGCTTTGGAACCGTACACGGGAATTCCAGCAGAGGGGTGTTTTGCTGTATCATATAGAGAGCGCTGTCAACAACGTCTACACTACAGCTTCAAGAAATGTGGCCGTCGCTGTGGCCTACAGTGGTAGGGTCCGCTTTGGGTCCGGAGGTTCCCTGAGATCCCTCCCGTGCATGGGCCTGTTGACCGCACATCTAAAGTGGCAAACGTCCTCTTGAGTGGCGATGTTGACAGCAGTCAGATGTCATCAGCCATCTGACCGCGTCCAAAATTACAAGTCCCGTCCCAAAAGTCTTGATACTTCTAAAATCGGGACGTTAGTTTAGTTATAAACTTATATAACTAAAACCAAACGCAATTAAATGATTGATTACCATGGAACCACAAAACGTGTTGAGCTTTTCCTCCTCCCTCGACGCCATTCGATTTAAAAAATTAACTTTTGTTAGAACTGCTTACGTACGATTATTACTTTCGCTGTCTATTCGACGATAAAGAAATACTCTAATAGAGCTATGCTAATGATCAGGTGATCTCCGAGAACTGTAGTGCTCTTTCAAAGATAATTTTAAAAAACGCCTACATTATGTTACAACTACGATTTTTTTTAATAAGCGCATTTAAAAAAGTTTTTTTTTATCAGATGGGTAACTGCGCCGTTATGAGTCTAGAGTATGTAAAATTATTGAATCTCCCATTTTGAGGGCCATTATCTGGAGACTATTAAAGTCTAGAAGAAAAATCGAAAGCACTGCATTTGCAAATTTTAATCTCGTTGTTAGATTCCTACAAGTCGCAGAACGTGGCATAGAATATTTTTCAAGATATCTGAACAAACTTCAAAGTGAAACGAGAAAACGAGCATCGGCTTCTGTCGATCGGTAAACACCACTGCGTAAGGAATCTCCTCTGCTGTAAAGAATTTAGAACGCTGTAACGTCAGGCGCAAGCCACTCCATCTGAAAAAAGAACTTTTAGTTGCTCCATTAAAAAAAAAAGACGCAGGTCGGGGGGGCCGGGCAGTCCAAATATCACGTGTTAACCCATGAGTGGGTCTATGTGGATTTCCGGTTTTATTTTGCTTGACAAGGAGGGGAGGCTGAGCGAGAGATGCTTTACTGCAAGACAACCACTTTATTCGAAAAATCCTCGTGTAATCCTGCACAGTCAATTTAATTTAAAAAAAAATTAATTTGAAAAAAAAGTTAAATTCTGTAAAAAGAAAATTAAACTTGGATTTTGAAACTTAAACCTGAAATTATAAGCAAATTAAACTTACATTTTTTTCCATTTTAAGCCGAGTTAGAGTTTTATCTGAATTAAGTCCCAAAATTTTAAATTAGATCGATATTATTATACTGCCTTTTGTAAAAAAAAAAGAACGTACAGTATGCTTACGTAATTATTATAGAGGGGGGGTTTACGTAATTTGTTTATTTTGCTGACAAGGGAGGGGGGTCAAAAACACCAAAACATGCTTTACGTAATATTTGAATGGGCCCTAACATTATATTAGGTTTTTTTTTGTTTTATTAATTTTGAATGTCCCACACTATGGACTTTCGGCATTTTACACAACTATTTTCATGATTATTTCAAGCTACAATATACAGGGGAAATCTTCAAGCTCACCTTGTGTTATTGCTTGCTAATATAGTATCATCATTTTCTTTCGATTTTCTCCTATTTGTAAAAAAAATATTTTGAAACCTTCAGAATATTTTTTAATTATTATGACGAATTAACTAGTTTGTCACTTTGGTCGCAGAAGTCGCGGTGATCCCCGATCTAAGAGATTTAAGCATAAAAAACGCTTTATATTTCATTCTTCAGAATCTAGCTCTTGGCAATAAACGATATACAACCTCCCTTAGAGTTGCCCACCACACCAGATACCCTCTGGCCTTAGCGCCTTGAATCCATCCTTCCATTTACGTGGAATTTTGGAAAGAAGTTACGAAATTATGTCAGGGTATATAAAAGCAAGAAGCATCAAACGTCAATATCATCATTTTGAATCAGAGAACGGCATTGCCGTATTAAAATCAACTAATTCCATATAGTATTTCCTTTTGCAAAATTTAGAGG
>BGPR01000752.1:245771-320435 GCA_013235015.1 Araneus ventricosus
CATATCTCAACCGAAAATTCGTAATGAAATGCAAGTTTCAGAGACAAAGACTGCATGAGTATGTTTGTAAAAATGGTTAGTTTTTATACAATGTCATCGCTTAAATATTGTCCCCTAATGTTTCTTACTACACATTCACAAATGAAATAAGTACTTGCATTTGGACGGGAATCGACGCCAAAAGCAAGTACTTATACACCTTCTATGGATTTTGAGTTAACTTTTTTTGCAAATTATGCTTAATTAAGAGTAGTTTGAAATGGAAATTGAACCAGCTCCAATCCGTTGTGCAAAGAACTTATGATACAATAATTATTAATTTTAGTAAAACATAAAGTTAGAATTTTTTCTGTAATGTTTTCAAAATCTTTCTAGGATTGGAGGCGTATAATGAAAATGGTTATTGGAGAATACGGAAATTTTACCCTGGCAGTTTTAATGAGAGAAATTTTTTGAGTTAAAGAAAAATTTATCTTCCTTTATATAGGGGAGAGTGGGTAAAACCGGGTACCCTTGATTTTGGCGCTATTATTTTTCTATCCAGATGACAGATGCTGTCCTAATTGTCAAGAAAAAGGAACAATCATAGTGGCGTGTTGTAGCCGTTGAATTTACTGATTCTGTGAAGGTTTATTTGTTTTAAGACGTCAACTCTATAATGTTCGTTTGATTTTAAACTATCCTTACTTAAAAATCATTACAATTATAAACGCTATATTTAGTCCAGCTTATTATACGTTTACTAAGGATTTATACCCCATCAAACAATAAGGATTTACTCCAATAATTGATCGGTTCTATTTCGTTTTTCATAACCTCTGCATTCGGGGTGAAACCGGGTACTCCAAGTGCCGTAAGACCGAGACAGTCATTATTGATGATTCCTCCGATTAAGACGACAAAAACACATCAGACGTTGATTCTTTACATTTTAATGTTGTATTTTCAAATTTAAATAAAGAAGAAGGTTTAACTCAATGTAAAAAGTGTCTGTGCCCACGAAAGCTACAGTGGCGCGGAGGAAGAATACAACTACTTTACACGTGAATTTCGTAACTAATATTCTTAAATTGTCATATAAAGTAAAAATGATTGCAAACGTCATTGCGTCAAACGATAAATTGCATTACTAAGAAAGGTCTTTTCCCTAGAATTTGTTATTTTATTTTGAGGTTTATGTGTCCTATGTGACTGGTAATGGAAGGGTGGAATGTTGTATTTGTGTCCCGGGCGGCAAAAGTTGCAGTTTCGCCACTGTGTAGGCAGATGTCATAAGTATCATTCAATGCACACTAAAATAGAATGTGTTTCTTCTTAGAATCCTTTCACAAAATGGTCTTAACTTAATGGTTAACAGTTAATTATATTTGATTAAAAACCTGCTTTGGAGCTACATGAGAGCAATTTTAGGCCGGATTTCGCAATCTCGAACAGTGGTCACACGACGATGATCCTTCCTACGCCGACATCCTCTCTCCAATCTTCCATACCAAACCAACATGAGTGTATTTGACCCCCGACAGATTTAAAATATACCTGACTCATGTGCATGCTTTGTCTTTTGGGGAATCGGGTCTTGAACTCGCTACCTTCCGGTTCCAAAGCCAAAATTTTGCCATCAGAGCATCTCTGTCCTGTTCCGAAAGCAGAAGCCAAGCCAAGGTTTTATCTTTCTTTTGATGTTTGTTCTAAATACTCATTTATGCATTTAAATGCTCCATTCGTTATATTGCTCAATATATGTGTCGAAAAGAAAGGTTTTTATACTTCAGTTCTTTTTTAAGAGGCCGTAGTGGCCTCGTGGCAGAGGCTCGACTCCACGGACGACCCTCAGTGTATAAGGGTCGTATAAATTGGTCGAGGATCAAAGAACTTCCTGTTGACGAGTTGCGGAATTTTGGAGAAAGGGATGCTGAACCCGGTGCCGTCTTCGTCATCTGACCACGGTTCAAATTTGCGAGGTCTGCCCCAAAATAGCCCTCGTGTCCCTAAGTAGGACGTTTATTCAACTAAACTAAGTATCAGTTTTTTTCATAAAACTGAAATGATTCATTCTATTAGTTTCTAATGGAGACTGTTTTCATATAGTTTTCTTTCTAGAATTAGAGTAGTAAACTTATTATAATCATAATTCAATCGAGTGTATTTATTATGAATTAGGATATATAATTGCACTTCATTTTAATTAGTATATACTTGGTACATGTAACTATAATTCGGATACTTTGATCCATAAATTTAATTTCCACTTGGTACATGGAACAATAATTCGAAAATTGCTCAAATTTTGACTAGAGTTTTTAAAAAAAAATTACTTGAGGAAAAGTTCTATTTTTATGACTTACTTTTTTTAAAAGTTTGAATAAATTCATTCATCAAATCACTAATTTTATCACTGCATTGGTTAAAAATAGCAACGTTCAGTTTGGAGGATGCAAAAAAGAAGATTACAGACGCTATGAGGAATATAGGCTCAAAGAGGATAGCATCCGTTTTATCGAGGAAAGTAATCAATATAAGGAAAATACTTTTTCTTATGAGCTTTGCATTTGCTCAATGTTGAATAAAATTAATTATAGCGGATGAATTTCTTCGATGTGCACTACTTTTGCTATACGTGCAAGCTTTTTTTTTTTTTATCTAAGTCCAAAGCAAAGCGATTTTTATTAAAATATGATCCAAACGAAAGTGCAAATAATTACCATCCGTATCAAAATGCTTCCCATAAACTATTTTAAAATTTTTTATCAGTAAAATTTCCTCTTTCAAAGTAATTACTATCTCCAAAAGAGACAATATATGAAAACATTCTTCATTAAAAAGTTTAATAAAACAGATATTCCGTAGAATGATTCAAGTTACAATAGACAGAATTAAAAATCCACAAGTCACTGGCAAATCTGCATCTGTTCAACAAATCATGCTAACTGATAATATCTGTTTTCAGATCAGTGTTTTTACGTAATATTGTATTAATTTGGTTTGTATCCGGTTTTTCATTTTATAGTATTATACTATAAATGCGCCAATAAGTCCAGATTGTTTTGGGGAGACAAAACAAAACAACAAAAGTGAATACTACGTATTGTATGTTTAGAGTGCTAACTGCATGGTAATTTTCCTAAATTTATAAATATATTTAATTATTTTCTAATATTTCTTAAAACGTTTGAGATGTTTTCATTTATATAATAGAATTTCCCGAAAAGTATAGCTACTCATTGCTCTCAGCTTAAATGCAAAGAAGAAGAAATATTTTATAAATATGAACAATGTCACAAAGATGAAATTTGTCTTATTTTTTATTAACTATGACTAGTTTTATATTTATATTTTATATTTATATTTCATATTTATATTTATGCTTTATATTTATATTTATATAAATATTTTATAAATATGAACAATGTCACAAAGATGAAATTTGTCTTATTTTTTATTAACTATGTCTAGTTTTATTAACTTTCCGAAATTCAAAGCACACGTGATTCTTGTTGAAGTATTTTTCTCCATATGGATATAATTTTTAGTATCTGTATATGTGTAAATTTAGCATGTTCTATTTAACCTTTAGATTACAAGTGGGTGAAATCTCAAAACAACCTTTTAAATCGGGAATTCTGGAGTTTGGAATAAGAAACCGGCCTTCATCTTTTAAAGTCAATGTCTCAAATCTTTCAAAGTTTTTGTCACAAAGTGCTTATCTTGTGTTGCTTCTTCTGACCACCAGTACTGTTGACTATTCTTCTCTTCGCTCATTACCAATAAGCCTAGTCATCACACTTGAGGTTATACAATAGGATGTGATATTTAATATCTACATGGCTATTAGAAAAGAAACAGATTAGTTCCTGAAGGGGGAGAATTCTAAATCTTTTTTATTGGTATAGCATCTGTACCAGCCGGTACACAATGGTAAAATTCTACTGGTACAGCGTTCAGGTATCCGTAAGTAAAAGGTAAAGAATTTTTATTGTGTTAACCCTGCTGTTCTGTTCGCATTCAAAATGCACATGTAACGTTTGGGTCAATATGGCCCGAACACTAAATACTATGTGCAGGGGCCAATGTGTCCCATGCTTTCAGAATAAAATTATGTGTCACGATAAATAAGATATGTTTCAACAGAATAAACTTGATATATTTGAAAAATGATAAAATGAATAAGTAAATATAAGCATTTGCATGTAAAATAAAAAGATGAATTAGAATTTTTTTAAAAAAAATATTACCTTGCTTTTTATTTATATAATTCAAACAAAAAAATATGATACATGTTGCTTTCAGATATGCATTTATAATTCTTGCATAATATATTTGTTTTATTATCATTGCTTGATTGACCGAACATGCATCAGGCAAGTTTATTACCCAATTGTAAATTAGCAATGGATGTTAATCCTAAATCAATTTGTCAATCATACTGTATTCTTTCGAGTATATTATGTGACTCTTTATTTACATAGATATGTTGTTTTTCCTGAATATGTGAAGTAATTAATAATTTGTCTAGTTCTTCTCAAAAATTCTTTGTTTGTTTTCATTCCATTGCTACTTATTCATGTGCAAAGAATAATTCAATTACAAGAAAAACTATAAAGCTTATTATAAACTATAATCCTAGGGCAGCGTTTTTTTTCTTCCTTTTGTAAATATATGTACTCAAAAGTTGATTAAGAGTATTCACAGCTCCTTTTCTGGTATCGCACTCTAATATCATTTCCGGCTTTTTGTCAATTATGTTACTAATTGATTAATCATAAGGCATTGTGCTTATAAGAATGATGATCCATTCTTTTCTATATACCTTTTCGCTTTCAATAATTGTCTTTTTTTATGATTTCAATTTGTATTGAAAACCTGAATACAGTTTCAAATGTACTTTTACGAACTTTTTCTTGATGTTGAATACCTTATTATTAGTGAAGATCTGTTTTTATAAAATTAGCAGAATATAGGCAGCCAGAACTTTGGTGGCGGATCCAATGACCGGTTTATATTTTTATGTTTGAACTGAATATGCTGCTCAATATGAACAGTTTGAGTTACAATATTGTCATTATAATCAGAAATTTCACTTTCCTCACTTGTGTGATTGTCATGTTCAGAAACGCCTTTCACTTCGCAACCAGGTGCTTCCTAAGCTATTTCAGTGTTCCTCAAATATCTGCGAATCGCTATTATTTATATTTTTCACGTCATTACAGTGTCAAGAGTTATTGATATTTCTGTATACATGTTGGGTTCACATACAATTCAAAACAGACGAAATAATTAGATACTGCATCCTACAACCTTGCTGGAAATATCGAATCACGTGACCAGATATGGCTCTTTCTGACCGTGACAGAACTTGTCTGCTCATATAAAACACATTAGCTAACTTTTCAGGAACTTATTTATGTCGTTTCCCGTTAAATTAATAATATAATCTGCAAGCTTTTTCGCGCAATTAAGGAAAAACAGGTTCGGGTCATATTGACCCGAACGATACATTAATACAATTTTAAAAAATGTACAGAAAATATATAAATAAAGGAAAAACCTTTTCAGAGAAATAACATATCACCCTCACTAACAAAGTCGCGAAATGTCAGTAAAATATCTCTAAACTCTTGTTTTGTATAAGAAGTTGAAAAACGTTTCGGGTCATATTGACCCGAACAGAACAGCAGGGTTAAAAGAAACTTGATAATTAAACCAATTTAATTATCAATTTTTAAGTTTACTTGCGAAATTAATAATTAACAAATCTAATTTATATTTTCAAAAATTAAAACATCGTGTGTTATGAAGTCACTATAATTATAATAACCTTTTTCGCAGAAAATGTTGCAAAAATATAATTATATCTTTTATGAAATGCATTCACGAGTCTCCAAAATTTAATATTTGTCTCTAAAATTGCGTTTAAATGCATCAAAATGTTGTAAAATTCTACACATGAACTACAATAATTATAGAACCGATGAAAAAATAGCATTTCTCCGGTAAATAACAAAATTTTATATCCATTTGAGAAACAACTTTGACGAAAGAGACGGAGCATTCCTAGGTGTCTAAATACCGGTTTCTAAATCGGATAAATCAAATTTGAAGAATGTGGCGCTTACTTACACACTGATCTGGTCATTTTACCGAATTACAAAATAATAACTCGTTGGCAGGCATCCAATAGAGCATAAGATGCTCTACTACACCGCTACAATTTCTTCCCGATATTGCACAGCATTCAGAATATTGAACAATATGCTAAAAATATCGTATAATATCTTTGTGCTGGTAGAGACACAATTACGGTGTAAGTTAATTTTACCTGATACATTTAAGATATAGGAGTTATGTTGCAAAATCAGTTAGAAAACTGGACATAAATGGTTAGAAAACTGGACATAATAAGTTAAGACCTCCGAAAAAATAACCCTGTGCTAATAAACCTATGTACTTTTTTCTTGTATTAAATACACTCATTTCTAAATAATTACTATTGCATTCAGTTTTGTATTATTCACTGATTTCTGCATTAATATTTATAGGTTGGTTGTTTCACTTTTATTAAAAATTAAAATCTGAAATTTATTTATTGCTAAATGTAAGGGAGCTTGGATATTGCAGATATATGGATGAAGATTCAATTATGTTTCAATTTTGTCGACGACATGAATTATCCTGTGAAAAACACATCATAAAAATGTCAGTGCTTGATTTGTTAATAGAACTAGAATGAAATCTAAATGTCTTTCAGAATTGTTAATAATGCAATTCTTAGTAAATGGATCTATTATCAATAACTATTTTGCATAAAAACTGCGCACATCTGGAATGGAACCGGTTCCAATTTTCAAGCAAGGTTATATTTTTAATTAACGTTAATATAGACATTTTGGTGGTGCCATCTATTATGGACAAACAAAACTATAATTTTAAAACTGATTTTACAATTAACTCCTCGACTTAGACCAATTTTTACCTCAGCATTCTGCTTTTAACCTTATGCTTGGCGCAGAATAGTTGTGAAAAAGAAAAAGAAGAAGAAGAAGAAGAAGAAGAAAAAATCAAAATCAACAACAACAACCACCTCGACATTCGACGGAGTCCAATTGTCAGCTTTAAGTTGAATTTATAATTTTCAAAACTATTTTCATTTAAATAGGTTTTAATAAGTGTACACAAAGCACAAAAATTCAATCTATATGCATATAACTATTGTACTTAATGGGAAAAATACATGATATGTACTCCTATTGCACATGCTTTAAACAAAAATACAACCTGCAATTTCGTGTGGTCGTAAGCGAGGATAATCCCATGTCACATAGCTCGTTAGTTGAAGCGACGGTATATATATATTTTTTCCATGGTTTAAAAAGAAGTTAACAGAATGTGATATTATACTTTAATTAACAGTTGTTTCCCCTTCTTTTCAAATCATGTAAATTTTCAGTTCTATTTATCGTTATTCAAATAACACATTGCTGTAAGGCAGAGCTAATTTCAGCTAATATGCTGAATTATAAAATAATTTTTCTGTAAGGGTAATTTCACTTCACCTTGTTATAACCCTTGGGGTTAATGCTTGGAAGAGCCATTGGCTGCTTTTTTACTTTCTCGTATACGAAGTATACAAAGAGAAAGTATTGTAATCGTCGAAAAATTCGAACTCGAGATTTTGACGAATCTCCACGTTTTAGACCTCCCCGAGTCCGAAAAACACAATTTTGGAATTACGTATGTCTGTGTCTGTGAACACGATAACTCGAAAACTATTAGAGCTACGGGGATGAAATTTGGTATGTGATCTTGACACATAATTTCTAGGTTTCTGCCAAATTTTGGACAAAACCCGTCTGAGGGAAGTCTGTCTGTCTGTCAGTCCGCGTTTATGTGAACACTATAACTCAAAAACTTGAATAGCTAGATGGGTAAAATTTGGTACACAGTTTTACCATCAGGAATGTAGGTCTGTATGAAATTTTGGGTCATATCCGTCAAAGAGGTGACTATCTGTTGGTCTGTATAATCGCATGCTTTTGATCGAAATAACTTTTAAACAAAATTACTTAAATAAAATTTTGCATGCGGCATTCTGACCATGATTGTAGACTTGTGTCCAATTTTTTAATATGTATACAATGGCGTTTTTGGACAAAATGACGCCACAGGAGCAAAATTGCTTTGAGGCTCTCTTCCTTTATTCAGTGTCATTCATTCTTCGTGGGCATGGCATTGCGATGTACTTCGAATAGATTTTGAGGTCCCCTCAGGGCCTCGATGTACAAGGCGTGAACCTCTTCCACCTGTGCGAAAAACCGACACTCTATATATGGAGAAAGAATTTATTTCATTTTGAGGTTTATGTAAATGATACTGCTCTTAGTTTTGTTTCCATAAAGAAATGAGAAGGTACTTAACTAAAGATGTAAAAGAAGTTCTAAATAATGGAACTGAAAGTAGAATTTTTTTAAAGTTGTTCATTATAGAAATTAAGTACTAATTATAATTTCGTCTTTTGTAAATATATCAGATTTATATAGACTAATTATAGTATAAAAGAAATTAAATTTTATGCGTTGCTGAAAAGTTTTTTGTTTATAAAGAAATATGTATATTTAGTTAGTTGATATGAATAATTATTTTGATATTATAAAGGCTATTCGAATTAATTTCATAGATGATATTTAATAACACCAGAGGTGATTCCAACTAATATTGCAAGGGGATAACAATCATGCCATTTAATTTATGTGAATTTGAAATAAAGTAATTTTTACAAAAATATACAGTAAAATATTGGTAAATATATCCACATATTATGCAATATCGTAAAATATAGCACATTCCCTAAATTTCCTTATAGGAAATATTGGAAACTAAGAGTTGATGATTTTCCATATCTTCTTATACAGTTTTTCCTTTCTAAATATTTACTGAATATTTTCTTTTAATAAAGTGAATCCGGCGTCTATAAAGAATTGAAATTTTTGCAAGATGTAAAATATTTTGATATATTTTATATGCACTATATACTAATTGTATTGATATGCTAAGTTAATATGATTTTAGTAGCTCAAAAACCGGTTTCGTACGTTGTGGTATGCATAAATAAATATTTTAACTAAATTACTAGCATAATATAAAATCCTAATTATGCATTTAAATTTATTTATGTATAACAATTCACAATTCTTTACTAAAATTTACGACTTGGAATTCTGAAATGCCATTTCGAAAAAGGTAATTCTTTTAGCTTCGTTTATTAACAATAGAGGGCAGCACCACGGCGCATGTTGTTTTCGAAATATTTCGATGCGATTTCAGATGGAATAGCATAACTTTAAGGTTGAATGTTCCGCAATTTGTAGCAAATAATGGCGAATAAAGGTGAACTGGAAAAGAGATTTGATATTTCAAATATAATGAAGTTTAACGTATAGTTATTTTTAAATCCTGCGAAAGTATAGTTTAATTACAATTATATCTTATGCTTCAGAAGTAAATTAAGAGCTGTTTGAAAAAAATAATACTTAAAATAATTAAATTCTTAAAGATCCAGGACTATTTTTGTGAAGAATTTCTTTAAAATTTATAATTTTGCCCTCTGTATGTGGTTTTGATCCCAGTTCAGACAATAATTATTTCAGAGAACCATTTCAATATCACTGAAAATATTTCCCTAATAGTATATTTTATAATGAAAGAGTTTTGCTTACAGTCACCCTACGCAAGAGAGTCAACGCTTATTGTTGCTCCTCCACAAAAGCTTTACGTTCTCACTGAACCATGCCTTCAGTCCATATCTCCGTTTCGCAGTGCGGTCTTATTTGGTTCTTGCGCCATTAAAGTGAAATAAACCGACCAACCAGTTGTCCATATCTCCTGCATGCATGTCCTCCACGATCTCCCGAACTGATAGCGCCACCTTTAGCTTTTGAGGTCCGAGCTCAAATCTGTAGTAGGACTCACAGTAAATTAAAATCTTGATAAACAAATACAATTAAGACGAGAAAGGAAAAATAAATACCATTTATTCTCATCGAAATAATATTTGTTTATTAAGAACTTCTCAGTCCAATGTCATATTCTAAATCATTCATCGCCCCATCAATTATAACGCCATCTAGATGCATAGATTTAAATTATGCCTCCAATAGATTCTAGTTTCGTGACGGAAAAAAAACCCGTTTTATTCCCATCCTTTCTGAGCAAATGGCATCTTTTTATCTTCATTACTTCATAAACTATTGATTTTTAAATTATAGATCACCCTGCACATAATAATAACATGAAAACTCTAAAGGTAGCATAAACAACGTATAACCGTATTCCAATATAAATAAGAATACAATGATATTATTTATACGAATATAAAATATGCGAATTCAACAAAAGTCATCGAAAATCCACGATGTGTTCTTGCATAAAAAATTGCATATCTATTTTTAATTGTTGTTCTTTTGTTCTGTCTAGTTTTAGTTTAGGCTAGTTAGATTAAAGCCTCCTTTCGCATGTATCGAAATTAATTTTGGCTAGGTATTATGCAACCATATGTTCTTGATTACTTTTCCACCGAGGGATAATATTTCCATACACTGGAAGGTGGAGGTGACTCTGTAGAGGAATGTAAGATAATCTTTACAGGTGGATCAAAACTTCATGATAGGGTTGACTGGGGAGTAATCTGCCTGGATCAGTGGCGAATCCGGGACTTGAGTCTGGGGCGGGGGGGCGGGCTGAGGTCATAAACATTTTGTATCGCCGTGACGAATGTCAAACCTTATGGCTTATGTAAACCAAAACACTTTAACTTTACAGATTTTACTCACCTGACAATAAGAATCGTAAAAAACAATACAATACTTTAGATAATTTAATAAAAAATACAATGAAATAACTAGCCAAAAATGTGTTTGAACCTATCAAGCCAGAAAGCAATATTGTCAAGTTTTTATTATTTTTTAAAGAGAAATTAAGAACAAACAGTTGAAGTGATTTTAAATTAAATCAAGAATTCTAACTTAGCTCTGGGGGAGGGGGCTGTAACCCGATAGCTACCCCCTGGATTCACCACTGGTCTGGATCGTGGAAACAATATAAATTGGAAACTGGAAACACGGAAAAATGATGAAGCAAGTGTATTTACAGCAAAGCCATTGAGCGATTGGATGATATTGATGAAGACGTTCACCTCTTCACGGACTCCAGGTCGGTTTTAATGGCAATTCATTCCAGTGGCGTAGCGCAAGGGAGATATAGATACAACGGGCACCAGTTTTAGGAGGCGCCATGGAGTCGGACATTACTTCGTTTATGCCATTTTTAAAGCAAAATACAATTAAGGGGATACTGAAGCTTGTTAAGCCACTGATGCCGACTGGAATAAAAAGAAATCGTATTTTTTCCGAGCGCCACTTACTCTCACTACGCCACTGGCCATGACAACAAAACATTAACGCGTTTATGTCTCTTTTTAAAGTCAAATACGATGAGGGTGCCAAAAAATACCCCGCTCCGAGGGCAGTTACACAAGTGAAGTCATTGTTGACGACGGGGAGGGGGGCAAAAAATCATATTATGACCATGGCGCCAATTACCCTTGCTACGCCAGTGCTTCATTCAGTGAAACATACTCACCCTCTCGTCGATAGGATCAAAATACTTCTTGTTAATAAACCAAACATATCCTTGAATTGGGTTAAAGCGCATATTGGCATTGAGGGGAATGAGCTGGATGACTCAATTACCAAAAGTGCCACCATAAAAGATGATATTTATGATAATGCAATCATTCCAAATTCTTGTATAAGACATCAAGTAAAAAATTTTGCAAATGAAAGATGGCATATGTCACAGAAAGTTCAATTGTCAAAAGTGCCACCATAAAAGATGATAGTGATAATAATGCAAAAATTCCAAAGTCTTGTATAATACATCAATTAAAAAATTTTGCAAATGAAAGATGGCAACAAAGATGGGATATGTCACAAAAAGGGAGGCTCAATTTTTGGAATGATGCCTGTGGTGAATAATAGAAGATATTATGGTGACTTTTGCATCAACCAAATCTTAATTACGCATGGATGCTTTTCAATCTATCAAAATAAAATTTGGGGGAAGCCACCTGACTGTGACTGTCGTTTGGACCAGGGAGCACCTAGTATACGGATGTCCAAATTTTGATTCCATTAGGAAGGAGTACTTTCTCCAAAACGCTCTTTCAATTGGCTTGCTGGACTTGGCAGTTCATCTAAAGGCGAAAACTGGACTTAAAAAATTGTTGATGTCACTTCATGTGCCTTAAGTGATTTTTCTTCGAATGATATGCGGACAGTTTGTAGATCGATGGTCAGTTGTACTCTCCGGATGCTTAGACAAGGCGGAGTACCGTTCTGAATATGTTCTTGACTGGTAACCATTAAACTTCTGTAAAAGCATAAAAAAACTACCCTTGACAGTTCGCCATAAATCTTTTTGATGTGTTTTTTTCATTTTGTAATTTTGATGTTTCTTAACTGTACTTCAGAACTATTATCCCAAGAAATAAATTATAAACATTCTTTTAAAAAAAGTAAATAAATAAAAAATGTACAATTTTTTCTTTAAAAGTGAGTGGCAACGTGAAGGTAAATAAATAAAATAACTAAAAATGTAAATAATATTTTCATTCAACATGAATGGCAATGCTCATGATAAAATAATCTTTGTAAATATGGCGCTGTTTTGTTAATTATCATAAAAATAACGGGCAAAGAGAGATTATGTGTAAATAAAGGAGTACCTCATTAAGTTGACTTATTTGTCATAAAATTTCATACAAATCTACAGTTTGAGTTTCAAGACGGCAAGCCAAATTTCATCCCTCTAGCTTGTCACGGTTTGAGAAACAGTGTTCACATAACACACGCATGAACACCACTATATGGTCTGTACTTGGAATCTGTAGAGTTCTCTGTCAAACGAATAGACGTAGGTGAAAAACACAATAGACAAGAACATCTTAAGGTCCGTTTTCTTCATCTTAAATCTTAGTAAATGTATGGTTAATAATAAAAACATTTCTAACAGTATTCTTCAGATACCAGAAAGTTAAGAAAAAATCGAAGCCTCGTCTTTAAATCTACTTTTGGTATATGAGAACGAAAAAAGTACAATAAAATTTTCTGGAGAAACAATAACATATTTCGATCCAATTTTTAAACAAAATTGTGATAAGTAATAATATTTAAAAAAATCTGATACACTTTCACAGAATTAAAGTAGTATTTGGCTTGATTAACAAAAGCATATTATGGCTGTTTATTGAATTATGTTTCATAAAAAATTGTCTTATTATTAAAACTATTAATAGATTGATCTTAGTTATTTTGTCCTCAATTAAAAATATACTAATGACGAAGACTGGTTTATGGAACAAAGTGCAGTTTTAATTTTTTCTCAAAACGAAGTTAATAGGAAAATTAAGACACTAATAGATTCTTAAACGTGCATTTTCAGTACCTGCTTTTCAAACTTAAAATAATTTACCATAAATACCAACTTACTGTGGAAGGTAGAATGAAATTTTTTTTATTAACAGTAATAATTAGATAAGTATTACGATGCTTTCTGTCGCACATAAAAATTAAAAAATTCTCGTATAAATGAAATAGAGTTTATTTCTTCATAATTAATTCGTGATGAGTCAATGAGTGACTTTCTCTTTTAAATACAGTCGGACCTCTATTTAACGAACCTCTACTTTGCGAATTTCTCTATTTTGAGAACTTTTTCTTTGAACCAAGAACATTTTGCGAATTTTTTCGTAAAATAACCTCCAAATAGCGAAGTGCATTCTCTATTTAACGAACTTTTTCTTGTGATCCAATATTTTTTTTCTCCCTATTTCTCAAAATATTTCTAAACATTTCAAACTTATTCTTTCTTTTAACACATTTTATGGTGATCAATGACCTTGACGCTGGAAAATGTTAAAGCGAAAGTGCTTGAGCATCAAAGAAAAAAAATTTAATTCATGAAATGGATAAAGGCGTTGAAAAAAGGATTTTGCTTTAAAATTTGGTGTTCCTCCAAACAGCTTATCAACCATAATAAAAAAATCGTGATAAGATACAAAATTATGATTCATCGAATTCTTGTTCAAAACGTTTAAAAGCATGTGTCTATGAAGACGTGGATGAGACAGTTTTGAAGTGGACAGTGTGAAAAATAAAAACAATACAGCAACGAATTGCGATGAAGATGGAAATGATCATGATGCAGAAATCAACAAACCTTCGTATGATGAAACGTTAAAATTCATTAATTTTAATATAAAATTATTTTTTTAAATTGAAAATACAATGTATTCCCGGACAATGTTTTGTTTTATTCTTGTTTTCCTGGCAGATTTCTTTTTGAGGGGTAAAATATATAAAACAGATATTAATTTACAAAATAAAGGTGTGATTAATTACTTTTTAATAATATTTAGTGTTTATGAATTTAAAATCTGTTTTGTGTAGTTTAAAGTATTTTAATAGGTGAATCTCTATTTAACGAATTTTCCACATAACGAACTTTTTTTTCGGGATTTAGCGACTTCGTTAAATAGAGGTCCGACTGTATATAGATTTAGCGAAAATAATATTTTTTTGAGTCAATATAATAAAAAATTATGTGACGCTCCTTTGTGTCCTGAGTACTTAAAACACAGTAATGTAGTTGTTATGCTACAATATATTTCAGTGGTCCGAAGTTATCTCAATCTATATGCTTTTTTGAATTATTTTATTTTATTTGTGTTTTAATTTAGCATTTTAAAATCTTTACAATTTATTTTTCATAATAGTGTTTTTTATTTTCCCCGATGAAAATAAGTATCGAGTATATTAATTTCACTATGTCTTTAGTCAAATAAAATAATACAATATGTCTCGAAGCGAGAGTCATTTATAAGTCATACGATAAGTTTTTTGTATCAGAGAATATAATTGCAAGACTTTAAAAGGCATATTAACACTAACTGACACTTCACTGATACATTGAAACTGCCATTGGAAAGAAGTCACTTGAAGGCAACGGTACGTTTTGTGTTAATACTGTTACAAAACAATAAGACTGTATGCTTTTATAATATAAAATTGTGACTTGATTGTAATAACAATTCATTTAAGAGCAAAAGATTTATGATGACCGTTGCCAGCATGTTCAAACGAAATGATCTATTAAAATCTCTCCTTTTTCCCATTTATTTGTCCTGAATAATTATGATGACCGTTGCCAGTATGTTCGAACGAAATGATCTATTAAAATATCTCCTTTTCCCCATTTATTTGTCCTGAATAAATCTAACAGTTTTGATTGATCCATTTGTTTTCAACATTGCAGTCTTTTCTTTTTAACATCAAAGCTGTTAAGCACCTGAATAAAACCTATCTTTTTGCACAATATTTTTCAACTAGTGATTTATCAAACATTATTTAAGTTAAACATGTTTTCAAGGAAAAATACCCGACTGATTAATGAAAAAAATTAATACAGATAACGCAGTTCCTTATTTATTCGATTTTAATTATTATTCGCTTGATTGTCATATAACAAGATTTTTATAGTTTTAATAGAATAATAAAAAAATAAGGCAAATTCTTTACTCCTATTAAAAAGCATAATTACGGATAACATTTTTCATAAATAGTACAAATATTAAAAGATCTCTCAAAAAACTAGATGCAGCTTTCATCAATTCATTCATAAGAGCCTTTTAATGTTATCGTCATACCGAGGTAGTAAAAGTCCTAAAAACTAGATATAAAAAAATAATCTACATTATTTTTAACAATTTATTCAAAAAAACTTAATCATGATAACCGTGATGAATTATTTTCATTTTTAAATTACTAAATAAGTAATTATCTTACTATTATCTAATTTAAGAGCATTCTTAGTACCTTGTCAATACATTTTTATGTACTTCCTTATTGAGTTTCTTAGATAAAAGAATATTATTTATCTCCCTAAATTCCAATTTTCGAACTTACTTCCTACACCCACCATGGGACATCTTCCGGAGCTAACGAACCTTGTCAGAAAAACATCACTTGAAGGCATATCTACCCGGATAATTCATGCGTGAAGTCCGGATAGTTCCGCGTCTGACCCTTTCCTGCTGCGAAAAGAACAGCGTCGCCGTCCCTATGTTAATTTTCGCTGTCAAGCAATCCCCGAGTTAATTTTGAGCATCCGGTAAATGGATTTCATGTATTTATATCACCTACTTGGCAAGTGTTTTGGGGGAAATGTTTTGGAACCAATGGCTAACATTTCCTAACTGACTTGGACTCTAGAGTTATTGAGATGTAGATGCACTTTGTTTCACACTTTTCGGGTTATTCTTTTTCAGAATTGGCCTAGAGTGCTTTTGAGAAATATGATTTGGAGGTTTTTAACGCCTATTTCTGTTAGCATTAACTTTTTGGTCTGTGATTCTTAGTAATAAAGAGAGCTAGGGAAGTAATCGTCGAGATTCTGGAATAATAACATTTTTGCCATTTCATCTGTTCTTGGAAAGTAGTATAAATAATGAATATGTGATTCTTAGAACTTTTATGATGATGTTGGACTTTTATGTTTAATGCTATTTTTATCAAAGGGACCAAAAATAACTTTTACATTTTCATCTTAAAATATCTGTTCAAGCTAAATAAATAAGATATTAATAAATCAGTAATAATTAATTAATAACCAATTACATAAATACTAAGAAATAGAAATAAGTATATAAAATAGCGTATAAAAATTGTATTTTGTTCTGAAAAATATGTTGCATGTGCATGCATTTTAGGTTAAAAACAAAAAAAAAGAACTATGCCTTCCTATTTGCTGCAGATGATTAGAATTACGGTAACCTTATTCAGAAAACTGGAGGGAGAGTGTTGTGACTCCCCAGAGAAAGCAAGAAAGGTCTTTTGCCTCTGTGAGGGCCTTGGGAGGAAGAGGAGGGGGGGAGGCTTCCTTTCACCTAATAATTAATTAATAAAAAATTATTAATAGCATTCGACGACACATTTATCTGTACCAAATATAATTTTTGAACGTTATTTTATATACTTATTTCTATTTCTTAGTATTTATGTAATTCGTTTTGAATTAATATTCCAACATAAAGTGCTAAGCTTCTTCCAGAGCACAGTTGGAGTCATAAGTAAAAATCTCAAGTGGCCTGATCTCATTGACACAGGCTCACATATAGTGATATGAAAGTGGGAACTCATGTGTACTCTATTGAAGAGAGAGGCACATTATTAATGAGGAATGTAATTATGAGTGTTTGATGTTATAGTTTAATGTAGCATATATCTTAACACCACAACATACACCCAAACTCGGAGCCAGGATGGCTCCCTGTCGGTCGGTTGGGTATGCGTGATACTTTATTGAAAAAGGTAGACCCAAAAAAATTACATTTTTTATATAAGGATACAAAGAAGAGGACACTTAAAACAAAAGAATATAATAGTTAGTAATATAACTATTAGTTCTTTCAAGTCTTTGTGTTGTTGACTTTGAGAGGGTGCTGCCTTATGTATGGAAGAAGAGAGAAGATGAGTACGTAGGGTTAATTGAGTCTGTGGCTAGTTGTTGTCACCATCTTTTGGAAAAAAAGAGTGTTTCATTTTCCGCGATGAAGTGGATGAGTTTTTTGATTTTCGCCCTAGAATTGTTGTTGTTCATAACTCTTTTGTAGTATGTATCTGCCGAATGTGAGTGCATGAAATATTCTATGTAAGGCATTGTATATCCAAGTCAACAAGAGAATAAAGGAATTAAATCTAAGACGGCCAGTCATGCCATCATTGTATTGAATTTATTATTATTATTTATTCGATTAATTAATGCGATTCGATCGTGCAAACTGCTGCACAAGCTATCAGGAATAAATTTCTCCTGATAGTTTGAGCAGCAGTTTGAATAGAGAAAGGGTTGCCATAATTGTCAAGTATTGACACGGGAAGTTTAAGTTGTAAATAAATAAACATGAAAAAAGTGGATAAGTAATGGTTTATTTTACTCTGATAATAAGTGCAGTGGGACAGTGGCAGCTGCTCCTCTGAACTGGCGATATATACCGACGGCTCGAAAATGGATGGTGGGGTTGGCGCAGCCTTCCACGTCATCGAGGGCAACACACGCAAGACTTTCAGTTTCGACTCGCGGACCACAACTCTGTCTTCCAGGCAGAGCTCTCTGCTCTTCAACAAGCTCTGCATTGTAAGAAGACTCATCGACCCACCCAGCACTGTCACATCTACACCGACAGCATGAGCACACTGAAAGTCTTGCAAAAACACCAGCCAAAGAACAACGTGGTGGAGGAAGTCCGAGCCCTGGTGGACGAGACGGTCTCACTGCACTGGGTGAAGGCCCACATCGGCATCGCAGGGAATGAAGCGGCGGACAAGTCGGCGAAGGAAGCGTCCAAGAAGCCCACGACTGATATACATCTGCCACTTCCGGAGCGTTCCTTTAAAACCCAGTGTAAACAACATCTAATGGTGCACTGGAAAAGCACGTGGGAGGACGAAAAGAACACAAAGGGACGCTTCACATATTCCATCTTTCCGGAAGTCTCAAGGAGCAGATGTATAGATAGCAGAAGTATTACTCAAGCTGCCACCAACCACGGCTTCTGCCCCAGCTACTTCCGCCGTTTCAACATCAAAGCCTGCACATTTCGATGTGGAGAAGACTCATCTGATGACCTTCAACACTACGCCCAGTTCTGCCCCCTCACGTCTCATCTCCGCAACAAAATTCGTTCCACACACTCCCTCCGGCACATCATCACCAATAGAGACACCTCGAAGGAATTAATTGCCATTCTTAATTATGTCCAGGAGAATGAGGGAGAGATTTTCCAGCAGGAGGACTAGCACAGTGCGTCCCTCTTTTGCTGCTTTTTCCCCACACCTGTTTTCATGGACTGGACCATCATCACTGTAAATATGCATTTTATATCTCCAGCCAACAGGACTTCACATCTCCGTACATTGTTCCTGTAGTTCCTCATCACATTGAATCCTCAGTAGATCGGCAGGCCCATGTGGCCCCCCCCCAAAGAGTATTGGATGGTATTCCCCTGTACAAAGTTGTTTTATTCTTTTTTTATTAATTCCACTGCTCATGCGAGCCCTCTCAATGAATATTGAGTTGTATTCAATTGTAAACAACGGCATCCTCATTTTAAATCCGCTAGCCCATGTGGGCCCTCCCGAGGCCTATCGGGTTGTAATTACTGTTTTTATGTAACCTAACTTTCTTCAATGTTAAAGGCGCCAGCGATGGTCCCTTGAGAAATTCTTGCCTCCAGGCCTTGTAAAAACTGCATAATGTGTCATTTAGAAACAATAAAATGAGTGTTGACGTGGCCACAAGCGGAAAGTTAAGGCGAGTCGCTTTAGATCTTTTGGTTGGCGGAGGCCCTTTTGCTTGCATACCCAGAACGCACCACCCAGGGGTTAACCATCAGACGAGCAGTCTCACATTGCAGAAATTTTTATTCTGGCATTATATTTGGCAATTTCTAAAATCATCTCTCATTTGGCACGTTTTTCGAAATTAATCTAAGAGATGTTTTTTTTCTTTCTCCTCTCCTCCTAGTGTTTGCTTCACACGCAGCACATGTCCAAGTCGTTGTAGTAGCCCTGAGTACTCAGGCCCAAAATTCAAAAACTTAAAAACTAATTAACCTTCCCAGGTGTAACGCCGCTGACGGCACACACCTTAGTCTCATCAGCTTACTCTGATAAAAAAAACAATAAAGTCTAAGCAATCTAATAAAATGAACACGTAGAAAAGATGCCAGACTAATCCTTTTTAGCCCAGTCATACTTTAAAGTTGATTTTACTTTCTTAATTATATCATTTTCTTATTTCACATAACTATAAAATTGGGCACAAGTCATTTTAAAACTATAATGACAAATAAAAATTCATTTTTCTCCTATTGACAACTTGTTTCTTTCGTCCGAGATGACATTAGGGAAAATATTCTCTTCGCATTTCCATCGTGGGCTGGAATGGCAAATATGTATTCGTATAACTTTATTATATCTGATCAATATAAGGGAGAAAGCGGAACAAATAGTAATACGGGATTGAGCAGTGAAATACGGTGACAATCCCGTATATACGGGACGTATGGCAACCCTACATAGAGACAGAAAACGGAAAAGAGTGAGAAAGGAACAAGAGGTGGTAAGAACTTTAATCTCTTTCTATATATATTGTTAATGCTATTGTTACCATCACCACCCCTACATTTTATTATCACTCTCGGTTTGTCAGTAGAGATTTGCCTCGAATGAGCTATTCGGTATCTCGTAAAGATTTATAAGAAAAATGACCAATTGTTATATTTCGCTTACAGAGGCTACAGCCTTACGAATTCAATATTAACTCTCGCTTTCATAAAAGTGAAAAATGCAATAAAAGTATATCATAGTTTATTCTTTGTAAAGTTGTTCAATAAATTTAAAATATTCGCTTGAACTATTTGCTTGGGAGATTTTAAAATAGGGCAGAGAAATGTCTACTTTATTTTCCGAATATCAATATTCCGTCAATATAAGAAAGAAATTAACTTTGATTAGAAAATATTTTATAATAATAGGTATCTTCTTTGCGGAAAGATAATGCTTAATTGTAAAAGAAAACCTTTATTAGATTATGTTTACTTTCGGGTTAAAAATAAGCTGTGAACTCAAAAAATTTATTTTTACTTGCAAAACTTATGGCCATCAAAACAAAACAAATGACCAAAAGATAACACATCCTAGGCTCTTCAGTAGATTGAGTGTTTCTTTCTAATAACGACGAAACTATCTCATTTAAAACGACACAATTTATTGACTTTCAGAACAGCTCCACACATAAAAATCAATGAAGAATCTACAACATTCCATTATCAGTGTTTTCGATGCCAGAAGTTTCAGCTCTCCTCCTGATAAGAATTCGTCCGAAAGAAATATTCTGATCTCTTTCCTGATTAGGACAAAGTAATTAATCGCCTTAATTAAGCGAAAGTCGAACCACCAGTGGCGAGAAGAATGTTATTTTTAAAGTAGCAGGCATTTGATCGATTCAGACAGAATCAGTCTGCCTGCGACTCTATTTCCATCTGTTTTGGTTAAATTAACGACTGTTTGAGTGGATCTGGCAGACGATTTTGATTACTGATATGCATGGAACTATCGAGGACTGAAGATAGGAGAAGAATGTTAATTAACAATTTCTATTAATTATGCAGTTGTTGGAATACCCAAGTCTTGAATTAAAGATTCGTTTTCTGGCTAATTTGTTTTCACTTGGAATAATCTTCTTAACATTACTATGAAGGGAGAGTGATTGTATTCAAAACTGAAGGACACTGATGGAAAATTTTTATGTTTTGGCCTCTGGTGATTATCAAGAGTTCGTTTTTGAAGAAGAACTGAGCGATTTTGCAAGTACAAGGAATCTTCATTGTTATATGACCATTCGTTTGTTTTGCTTTATCCTTCAGCGAATACGAAAATACGATTTGTGGCTATCTTATTATCTCTGGATTTTGGCTTCTTTCTTAGCAGCTTATTTTTTGCTTATACAAATATTTTCACATCTTTTCATGTCTGTCATCTTTCTTGCTACAAAAAAAACCCCTCAAAAGAGTATTTTAAATGGAGAGGCGTATAAAAAAAGGATAACGAATGCTTTGCTTTTGGAAAAAAGAGATATGCCGTATTCAAAAAGAATTTTCCCGTCAATTTGGAATCCCTGAAAAAGGCTACCGATTTAAAAATTCAAACCTCTTTGAAGAAATTCTTTTGCTTTCAATACTGTGATGGCGAAATATATTACTTCAAGAAAGTGATACAATTTCAGTGGGTAAGAATCAATCAATTATCGTAACCGGGATAAAGTGAGTGATTGAGACGGAAATTTGAGCCACATCTCGCCATATCTTGTCGTAATATGGAAGAGTTTTTGTAATTCTATTCTTAAAAAAGTGAGATATCTTTGTTGATAGCTTTTTGTTACTGGATTCCAGTAGAGTTAAATCGAGAGTTAGGAATCTCGAGTAGAAAGCATAAGCTATGAAACATTAAGGCCTGTTGGAAAGATAGATAAAACAGCCATTCAGTAACTCAGTTTAGTAAAATTAATATTCCGTTTTGAAGCGACACGAACACTATTTTGGAGACGTGACTACGTCGTTTTTGGTTGTGGTCAGATGACAAAAACATCATGATCAATAACATGATAGATACCATCAGATGAAAATTTTCCAAAAGATATTTTGAATAAAATTCAACAAATTTCATTGGATTACAGTGCTTACATTCTCCAATACTGCTGCCAATTTTCACACCAAACAAAATCCAGGAATATCAAGATAAAACTAACCTCAGATGTATTTATGTAAGTGGTGGAATTGATAGAAGATGGAACCTTCCAACAGTTGACCAAATAGCAGCAGTTTTTGAATATACTAATCGATAGATGACTTCAGAAGGGTACATTGTTTTAGGCAGGGAAATTGGTGAAATGCACTTATTACCCATTATCTGTTCAATTTCCTTTCCTTTCGCTCACCCTCTTCTATTTCTTTACACCACCCATGAGTGGGAGAGTGAGCTGAAGCACTGTGGCCTTCATATTAATGTAAGTTCACCAGAACCGAAGAATATTACACAACTTTAGTTCTACCAATATCACTTGGCGATCCATGAAGGTTTCAGCAATCTTCATGTAATAGATAAACTCTTCGAACAGTATGTTTTGATGCTTTCTTAAAATTTGAACAGTATCTTTTAAACTTTAAAAACTTTCAACCGTTTACCCAAACAATTTATAATCACATAGCGAACATCGGGTGAATCAATTATTTTAAATATAGAAATGCGGTAGTTTTTAAACACTTTTATTTCACTTGACTTGTTTCTTGTTTGTATAGATGGAATTTCGTAACTTAATTTGTACTGTCTTCCTAATGTGTTAGAGTTTTCTTTTAAATTTTAAAACCCACACCGACCCAGCCCACACAAGAGCATGTAAAGCCTTAAACAGAATGGTGTGTGGGGGGAAGTAATGATGTGAATCTAGTATTATGTGCTACTAGATTTGCTACAGTTTGAAATTACAATTTGAAAATGTAAATCGATGGAAGTATTCTATTTGGATCTTTGATGAAGTTTTGGTCGAAGAATCAGATGTCGAACCCCTCCCCCCCCATCAGCCCCGAAGCCCCCAGAACATCGCGGCCGGAAGGTGTCAAGCCAAGCCTAATCGGCGCCGTGCAAATGTCTAATGAGCGCTTTTACGCAGTGGCGATATTAGAAAATGGCTTATGGTTAACACTAACTTAACCTAATGGCTTATGGTTAACACTAACTTAACCTAATGGCTTATGGTTAGCACTTTATAGGCGCCTTTTTGACTCGGGCCTCACGACCTTGCACGTATTGACGGCGCGGGCCTGTGTAGGGGCTATGGCACTGGCCTCATATAGCCAATTCGCGGGTTCTTTCCCTGGGCAAAGCCGATGGAGTTTTGAGTTGACAAGAATATTCTGCTCTTGTTCAATTAAATCGCACGTAAATCTCCCTTGAGTACGTATTTGGGTCAGAGGGTAAAATTAAATTCGTTGTACATTGCGAGAGCAAGCAATTTAATTTTTTCTTGGCAGCATGGCAATTATATGGTGACAAAAACAGATGAGAACAGTTGCCAATAGAAGTGCGACAATGGTATGGTTGTCATGCTCCTAGACAGCGCGGCATTCTGAGAATGACTCTACACCAAGAAGCGAGCCGCGTAATGGGAGAAGGGCTATCGAGAGTTCTTTAGTGGAAATTCGACATAAAAATTTGCATTTCTGTAATTTCTTTATCGTTGGAAGATCTTTGAAAATTGATTGCGTTTTTTGTCGTACTGAATATCCGATTAATTATTCTTCTTTACGTTCCAGGGACAGATGGACTGTATGTGTGTATTTATTTTATTTCACAGGCATAATTTTAGAGTTGAAATTACAATCTGAAAGCTCCATTCATTAAGCATTGCCTTTTTATTTAAGCTGAAAACGGGAGATTTTAGTTTAAATACATTAGCATTTTTTTCTGTTTCAGTCTTAAAAATACATACTTCAACGTAAAATATTCTCATACATATAAAATGAATAAAATATAAAAAAAATTCATTTCTAAATAAAACTGTGATACATTTTCAGAGATTAAATTTTAGATATTAATGCACAAACAATGAATCCTTTGTGCGTACACGTATTTTTACATTTATTTAATCTATTGAAAAAAGAGCTACTTATTCTAAGAGCATATAAAAATGTTTAGATAAAAAGTTAAGCAGGAAATTATTAAACATTTTTTACAATTGGCAAATGCATACATACTGTTTAATGGGAACTTCTTTTGTCCAGTTAAATATTCAGTAAATGTATACTTATTTTAACAAACATTTTTTAGTTGGAATATATGCATGAAACTGGAAGGGATAAACGCACATTTTTATCACAAAATACGTAGCAAAGATTTTTCTAAATAAACAATGTAATTTTTTTCTGAAAAAGTTAAAAAGCTAATAAAAAAGTCTTTATTCTATTTTATTTGAATTTGTGTCATAAAACAGTTTTCAACTAAACGAAACAATAAATTCTGACATAATATTTCAATTTCAATTTATGCTTTTTTTTGATTCACTGAATTCATAGAAATATTCATATGAAATTTGTTATGTAGAAAAAAAATAATGCGTTGTAAACGAACTTATGTGTCCATCTAAAATTTTATATTTGAAAACAACATGTATTTATTTCAATATTTTTTCCCTTAGAAAAATCTACGAAACACATTGTGATTTATTCACAGTGTAAACAAAAGGTAGTTTACCGTCCCAATGGGTAGCATTTTTTTTATCCCCTTTTAGAAGTGCATTTCCGATCCCCTAAGGAATGCTTTGTTTCCATATATTCATTTTCATCCCAAAACATTGTTTTATTTTAATAAAATATTATTTAGCTTATTACATAACAAAGAAACAATGGATTAGTTAACTTTTTTATGTAAAAAAAAGTTTATTTGTTTCCATGTTAACTCTTTTATAAATAACAATACAATTATTTGAATCAAAATTTTCGTTCCATTGATTTATTTATAATAAAAAATAATCTTACTGGCAAAAAGCATCTTCTGTTTCTCACCCATACACTCATTGTAAACCACGTGTACTCGGCCCAGGGCGTAAAAACATCTAAAGCGGGACATTCACCACTAGGCAACTCCACTTTTTCGGAAAACAGGATTCAAACCCCTTCGTCAGTGCAAACCGATCAGACCGAGGAACAAGTTGGAATTCCATCGGGTTTGGATTTTCATTCGGTCCACTGGGCCATGAAACTGAAATAAGATAGTGGGTTGTTGGGACCAAGCCTCTCTCACAAAAGCGAAAACCACAAAATGGGGGAGGAGGAGAGTGTGGGGGAGTCAATCTGGGGAAATCAAGGCCGGGGGACCCGTTTTGAAAGCGGGGCAAGAGAAGGCGAAGTAGCTTAGGGTATCAGGTTGCCCGTAGGTACTGTTGGCACAGTCCGGCCTGTGAATGACTCACCAAATTTTATGGACTGAAGATGGAAATGATATGCTAAGAAGCCCTCCCTCCAAATGGATTGGAACAGATCGATGGTGAATGTCCAGCTTAAATCTACCCCTGAGTGTACGAGAAAGTCTAGGGGAGATCACCCCCGCCGATTTAACTTGCCCTTGTGGAACTGAGTCTAGAAATTGGGAGACTGGCTCTGTTTTTTCTTCCCAGCTCATCTGGCACAGAGAGGGCCAAGGCCCTCATCATCGGCGGAGGGGCCGTGGGGACGAGCATCGCCTACCACCTAGCTCACCTCGGGATGAGAGACGCCCTCCTGCTCGAGAAGTCCGAACTAGGGCTGGGCGATGACCAGATTTCAATATCGCGATATATCGTCGAAGATAAATCGATATTTCTCGATGTATCGATATTTTATTATGTATTTATTTGAATTATAAATCGCCTCTAAACACATTGACCAACCAATATTAATCGAAATGAAAGGAATTTTTATTTTATATCTCTCTTAATTTTCATTTGAAGCAATAAACATAACTTTTACATTTTCCTTCAAATAAAAAAATAATAGTTTTAATCTTTACATCAGAGTATACAATGCTGGAAATAGCAGTTCGCTTAAGAGAAGTTGGCATGTCACAATCTATCATAATATTTAATGAATTCCGTCATTTCTTAAAATGGAGTGATTTTTGAAATTTCAGCTTCAATACTGCTGACGCAGTAGCTGGATCCAGGAATGCAAATTCACCGAGAGCTTCATTTATGTTCCATTTAAAATATAGGAAGTGGTTATTTGCAGGTACTGTACCTACGGATAAAACGTTATTTGTAGGTACTGTACCTACGGATAAGCCATTATTTGCAATTACATGGAGTATTATTCCACGCAGTCAAGTTGTCCTGAAATAATTATAATGTATTTCAAAAGTAACTATTGTTCGCCCGTAATATTAATATCCTGTAGCTATGCTTTGCAACCTCGCGAAGTAAATTGGGAATTGGTGGTTGTAGCGGCTGAAGAACTCTACCAAAGTTTTATTTCGCGATGTATTCCGAAAATGGAGGTTGGAATGGATCATTGATGACATATCTAGGGGTCAAATTCATGTGAAATAAAAATCGTCGAAATCGGTCCAGTGTTGAGGCTGGGAGACTCTGTCAAGGTTTTTTCAATAGAAAATGTACAGTAGGGAGGTATTTTTTCGATTTATTTCAAACATGGAGGGTAGTGAGCAGTAGGCGACCATTGATGACATATCTAGAGGTCATAAGCTTTCACAAGACATAAAAAGTGTAGAAATCAGTTCGGTGAATGGTCCTCTGGTTTTGCCGATTATTTCAAATATATAAATTTTCCCGTATTTCGTTCGGTTTTCTCGTACCGCGAACGCGAGTACTTGCAGTATCAGTGCAGTATTAACGACCCGCTCAAGTATCATCAACAAACAACCCCTGTATATTTTAATTGTAAACGACTAACAGGAAAAAGTTTGAGAGACGAAAGTTACCTGTTTCGTTGCACTGGGGCACCACTTCCAATTACTGCTGGCTGACAAAAAAAAGCAGGAATTTTTCAAATATATGTGCATAGTGCTTCGGACAATTTAAAGGAAGACAACGTTTGTGTTAACGTGTGTATTGTTGCATATTCAGGAATAATTGAGAATATTTTTGCCTTCAAAAATGTCCAAGTAAGAACGCCAAAGAGAGTAAACTTTGTCCCATTTTGAAAGCTTTAAGACTTGGTGGTGAAGAAAAGGTTTGAGTCCTCGAAAGGTATTTCATATTTGGTAAAACATACACTTACACATACACTTACAAGACGAATGAGGAGACGAGCACATACACTTACAAGACGAACGGATTGCTGCCGTCCGTTGAAATTATTTTCACGACGATCCAATCGCGAACCACGGGGAAGGAGAGAACCCACCGTAAACCACCAATCATCGCTCGTCAGTCGCCAGTGGAAGAAGTTTAGACTCCAGGATTTTTTTATCTTCCATTGCTTCCCACTTGAGAGAGCACCTCAAATATATGGATGAGAACCTACCATATAAGTTAGCAAGGGGTGGATAACATAAAGGTGTGGTCGACTTACCTTCTACGGATGAAGGGACGTGTCTCTGTCTGAGGGGCCGTCGCATGCGCCTCCCATAATACGGGGCCACAGTGATCGAATTATTTGTCATGGCGGTTGGATCATTCATGCTTTTTCAGCATGTCTAGGCTGGGAGAAGTAACTCCTTTATGGCTGTCTCCCGTTGCTAGCTGAAATAAAGGATCGACCATGCAGGTTCGTTGGGGTTTCGTGGGGAACGACGAACACGTCCCAACGCAAACCGCGAATCCCTTCGCATTAGCTGAAAACCGACTGGATTTGATCGCCTCAAACGGATTGCGAACAGTTCATCCGGTACTAAAAGCCCCGACCTAACCCTCGAAACAACTGCTTGAGAAAAGTTCAGCCACAGAGATGGGTTCAGCTCACAAGTTCAGATGCGCCTTAACCCTCTGACTGCACATCCCGCGATTTCCGCGAGTTGGAAGTCTATTGTCTGCTGCACTGTGATTTTCACAGGTTAATGTGCTTACTCAGAATTTTTATAACGTTGGATCATATTGTACTAATATAGATTTGCATATAAATAACAACTTTTTTGGTTCAACGATATTTGAACACGTTGCATCTAAATAGTGATTAAAAAAAATTTACACAGTCGGAGGGTTAATAGTGCATGGTCTGAGGTTAAAAGTGCTTAAGCATCCAAAATATCATTCTCCAAGCTCGTTTCTTTTCTTGGAAGTGACATGAGTTTTTAAATGCATATTTTTAAAGGAGTAACAAGTTTTCTCAAACCCAATTAAACGATTTTATTTTAAATCAGCGAGAATGTTCCCCCCTTGGCTTTCTCGTTGACTGAGCGAAGCGTACTTTAAAATTACTTTTTCACTCCTTTAATGGAAACAAAGACATCCAAGACACATAATATGCTATATGTATTTCCATAAATAATTAAGGCAAGACGAGTACCTTGGAGCACACAAATTAAAGCGAACAACTTAGAGAATGGTAATAAAAACAACATCGATCTCGGCGCTCAGCCCCTCCCACGATCCCTCAGAGAACACAGAATAAACTGAATGATTCCGTTGCAGATGATAATAGAAGTAGCTTTTAAGCTGTTATAAAAGTTAGCCTTAAATGCTCAGTGTTGCCTTTAAGCAACATACACAATTTTGTTTTCTAAAGTCTTGAGAATGTGACTGAAGCTCTACTGCCTGTTGTGGCCAATAGGTTACATGTTGAAAATTTTATTAAATCAAATTACAACATATAGATGGCAGCCTGAGTACTGATAAAAAAAATAAAAATAAATTGATGTTTTTCATTTGAGGCTGCATCTTTTTTGCGTTGTTTGTACGCTTGAGAGTACCCTATTTTATTTTACAGTGTTGAAGGAAATTCCTTATCCGTATTATTAGTTATTAAAATTCATCTGTGTTTAATATTATAGAATTTTATCTAGGAAATTTTTTCTGAAATAAAGCCCAGTGTTGCCAGTTGGTAACAAAGTGTTTTTTATCCATAAACCATACATAAACAAATAGGATTTTTTGATGTATTTTTCCCATGTTTTATTCAAGAAATGAAAGTCAAACCAGCGGGAATGGTCTCCCCAAAACTTTCGCGTATCCGTTCTAACACGGGTGGGAAAAAAAATACACAGAGCGGCAGTAACATGGACGATTCTCTTACACCCCAGGAGGGGAAAACGCGTGAATCGTTCGCGCCTTATTTTTGCGTTGTACAATGGTGAAGAAACTGAATATGTAATTTGAACTCCTTTTTTTAAACTAACTGGAACGAAAATTGGGCACAGATCTACAATTAATGTTAGCAGACATTATACCAATTTTCATTTATCTAAGTCATAGGGTTCATTGTCATCGTGTTAACAAGTATGCGATAATACAGACCGACAAACGGTCAACCTGTTTCACGAATTTGGTCCAGAAGTTGATTCGAACCTACATTCTAGATGATAAAACTGTGTACCAAATTTTATCTATCTAGCTATTTAAGTTTTTGAGTTATAGTGTTCACATGACTCTTATTGAGAAAATGTTTCGGCGTGAAAGAAAAATTAAAAGAAAATTAATTCACTTTTATTCGAGAAGAATTTGGCAGTGAGCCAAGACAGAACGTATTACGGGAACAGCAGTAAAAACGCGTGCCTTTCTTTTGCTTCGTACAATGGCGAAGAAATCAAATATGTAAAGTCAACCAGTTGACGGACTTGGCCCAAAATTTTATACGGACCTACATTCATGACGATAAAACTTTGTACCAAATTTTATCCATATAGCTATTCAAGTTTTTGAGTTATAGTGTTCGCATGACTTCGGACATGCAGACAGACAGACTTCCTGTGGACGGATTTTGTCCAAAATTTGATAGAAACCTACAAATTTGGTGTAAAGATCACATAACATATTTCATCGTTCAAGCTCTAATAGTTTTCGAGTTAACGTGTTTACAGACAGACATAATTCCAAAATTGTGTTTTTCTGATTCAGGGTGGTCTAAAACGTAAAGAATCATCAAAAACTCGAGTTCGAATTTTTTGACGATTACAAAACTTTCTCTTTGTATACTTCGTATACGAGAAAGTAAAAACATTTTTAAATCAATTTTTAAAAAATCAGACTTTTAAGGGTTAACAGAAATAGCGGCTTGTGGCATGTGCTGCCACTACATGTTAATTAAGTATAAAAAAGAGATAATATTAATGATAAAGATAAGAAATAAAATTAAATAATAAAAATACAAAAGTAAAATACTTGAACATTTTTTTAAATGAGCTTTTTCATTATTATTTAATGCGCTTGTTGTAATTTACATATTAATTTATTGTCCCAATTTTATTCCATATACTCTTTTATTTATAAATTGCAATGGTTTTTGAGTTATTCAATGCATTATTTCATTTGAAACATAAATTTCTGCAAAGATTAACTTTCCTTATGCATCTTAGTTGAACTCGGAATACGAGTAATGTTTGATACATATCCATGAAAATTTTATATCATAAAAGAATAGATAAGTGTTAAGGGAAAAAATGAAATGAAAAACGGTAAATTACAATAGAGAATCCAAAGACTTTGAAAAAAAAAGTCCACAAAACAGTTTTAAGAGGGAACATAAATTTTATTCCCTTTAAAAGTCTCCATACTAGGGAACTGCAACCAATATTTACTTGAAGTTACCTGACGAATTCTAACGCTATTTATATTTCATGCAAGTTCTAGAAGATTCTAGAACAGTAAAATGCATTTCGTAAATTACCGATTATTTTACGATCGTTTGCTGCTCGGCGATCTCTCCCCGTAGAACATCTCTAATGATACCTTTCGTTCTAAAATGCAGTGTTGCCTGCTTCTTTGCGAAATTCAAGTTTAAATGGATTAAATGCGTTTCTGCATCAAAAGATGGTTGTTTGAGAAAAAGCATATCACGGATGGAGATTGTTATGTAGATTTAAATAATGCACACCTATAATGCTATATTATGAAATTCAATTTACTTGAAGCTCTATTTTTCTGTCTTAAATGTTTGTTGTCTCACAAACTTTATGTTTATGTTTTTCCAAAACGCGAAAGACTATGGAAGAAAACCACACGACTGAATGTTTGTATAAACAATGAAAATATTTAAATTTCATTATAGAAACGGGAAGTTGTAATGAAAATGTTGCTCTAAATTAGATGAAAAAAGATTTAAAAAAATGTCAACAGTTTGGGAAAATCGAACTAATAATTACTATAATTGAATTGGTAACTTTCCAAATTTCGTGATGGTGTGAGAATCATTTTTGGGCGATAATATTTTTTTTTATGAAAACCTACCCAAATTTCGTTTAGTTTTTAATTAATTAAAACTTTACTTAACATACTGGAAAAATTTCTCCAAATCTTATATTCCTGCTATCCAAAGTATCTCTGCTCCAAATTTGATAAATCTTGGTCCATTGTTCTATCCTGAAGAGCGCTAACAAACAGAAACGTTAGCCTGTATTATAAATGGAGATTTAAAAATATTTTACTGCCTTTTATATTTAATTCAATTTAAATTATGCTTTAGTTAATTCTAAATAGTTTTGGATCCTCGGCCAGTTTTTTTTTAAATTTTTGGATATATTTTAAATGCATAAAATAATATAATATAGAAAAGAATGACAGCAGTGCTTTCATTGTAAGTAAGTGAATAGAAATTTTCCTGATTTATAGAGCACCAACAAATTCTGATTCTAACCATCATTTTTATGAAACAAGGCTGAAAAGTTCCGATTTGATTGTATAGCATCTAATTCTAAAGCTAAACAATTATCTAATTTTATTGGAAAGGTAGTAAAGGATCAAATCTTTACAATCTTTCCAGAATACAGGTGTAAAGCATCCAAATGTACAGGTAAAAAGTATCCAATAGTTATTGCTTACAATTACTGAACTATTCATTAGAATGTAATAGACTGCTTCTCCGCGGATTGGAATCCCCTCCCAGAGTTTTTGGATATAGGCAGTTCAGATGCACATTAGTCAGAAATCAGCGAGTAGGTGTCCTCGTCATCTGACCACTGTTCAAAATTACGAAATCCGTCCCAAAATAGCTCTCATGTTGCTTCAACAGGGACGTTAATATAACTGAATTAAACCGGTAAACATTATACCTCATGAAGGTACCTCTGTTTTTCATGTTTCAAATTAAGTTCCTTTGTGACTTCACCGGTTTGTGAGTGCGGTTTTCTCGAAAACTAGGAGTCATAGATATATGATTCTCTGAATGCTTTTCATCTATGCTGAACTTATACGGGCATTACGAAACACTCTGTATAGTCAAGAATAATTTTGCCAAGGTGTTGAACAATCAAGCATTGTCTTGACTGATATCATTGAGAATCCTCTAAAAGCTCTCACAATTCTTTCCTTCTGACCTAGTGGTTTTTATTTATTTATTTTGTTTTTGCAACTTCTGTCTTTTTTGGCGATAATTTTGTAGCATACAATCCGAATTTTCCACTGTCCTAAAATAAATGCGAAAAAATATCAACTATCTACATTACTGTAAGTTTTTCATGATTTTAAAAAAAAATATTTTTCGTCCTAGCCATTAAAAGTTGCACACACACAAATGCATTTAATGTTTTTACTTCACAAAGAGGAAATGCTCACGTAAATAAAAGGAATAATTAAAAATGCATGTAACATTTTTATTCGTGATGAACTGCAAATTAATTAAAAAAAATCTTTGTAAATGTTTCGGTTTTGTGGAGATTCATTGCAAAGAAGAAAATCGATTAAAAGTTTAGGAAAAATATTTCTTCTTCTTTCTACTACTTCTTTCTTCTGTTACTTCTTTCGTTGATAGATAAAAGGTTCCCACAGCCCCCAGTTAAAACTGAAATCATTATTGATTAGTTCTTTCATATCCCGCAAAAAATGTTAATGCGTTTTTGCAACTACAGTCAGAAAATAGCCATTATTTTGCATTTTTAAGAAAGCTTAAGAACTTACCTGAGGGTATCATTTCCTGTCCATAATATAAAAGTATTTCTTAAAAATTCTTATTGGGAAAACTCTTGAAAAACCACTCTCTATTTTTTCCAGCGGAGGTATGAATAAGAAATATCCATTTCTTGACAATCCTCTAAATTGCTTTAAAAGAAGTTTCGCATGATTCGAATGACTCCATTTTTCATCCTCTCCTTCATCTTTTTTTCTATTATTAAAATATTTCTTTAAATAAAGCAATTTACGCAATGTATTCATTTTTTGAAGTATTGTTTTTTGATCTTCGGTTATTTTTCTGACATATGAAATGCCAATTTCTATTACACGAAATACACAATTTCTGTTAGACAGAAGTGAATTAAAGAAAATCAACACCAAATGTATACAAATACTTTTATTCTAAAGCATGCTTTACAGGAAAATATATCTCTTCATACATCAAAGTAAGCTAAATTTACAATAAAATAATACAATAAGGAAATCCAAATAATTTCGCGTTTTGAATGTCACGGAAAAACAGCATCCACTGTTTGTGTTCACTCTAAAAAACTCACTTCACTCCAAAAACTCACTTCACTCCAAAAACTCAACTCACTTCACTCCAAAAACTCAACTCACTTCGCTCCAAAAGCTTAACTCACTTCACTATAAAAACTCAACTCACTTCGCTCGAAAAAACTGTAAATTTTCTTTTAATCTTTGCTTTGTTTTCAATAAAAAATTTAAAATTTCTGAATCAGCTTGGCGAAGATACATTTTAAATAATCAAAAGAACTGATAGCACAGGTGAGAATTTTGAAAAATATATAATAAAAAGTATTCGGAAAAAGTGCTGCATTGCTGGTAAAAATTATTTTGCATTATGTGGCTGTTAATCGGATGAATGAATTTCATACATATCAAGTAACATACATGCTAGCACTTTTGGTCGATTTTACTCCTGAAAGGGGAGACAGGCAATGAGTAAGATGAATGTATTTCCGGAAATGTTTGTTTGGTCACTCTAAGTAAAATATAAACATCTCCCCCTTCATTTTTCATTTCACCCCTATTTTGGCAAAATGAACTCCGCCTGGGGCCATGCGCAAAAGCGCGGAGGGTTTCGGGATCCGAGAATTATCTGTATAAACATATTCGAGTGAAGTAAATGGAAAATTTCCCTGAAAAGTATCAAATTCAGAAAAAGTGTTGTATTGGTGATAAAAAATCTTTTGCAATATGTAGTCATTAATCGAACGCATGAATTTCATACACAGCAAGTAACATACGTATAAACATAAGCGAGTGAAGCAAACGGAAAAATTTCCCGAAAGGTATTAAATTCGTAAAAAAAGTGTTGTATTACTGGTAAAAATTCCTTTGCAGAAAGGTAATTCAGTGCCACAGACGAGATTTTAAAAATTAATGACTTATGCCAGCAATTTAATAATGGAAAAGATACTCAGTCTTTGCCATTATTATCATAAAAAAATGAGTTTTCACATGAATTTTAACATTATATCCCATGAAAAAAAGCAAGCTTTAGAACTAATGAGCAGTACATATTTATGACCGCCTTTTTCCGAGTTAAAGAAAAGGCTGCTACATAATTAAACAACGTTGCCTTTTTTCACTTCATTATTCAAATCGCATTCAAAACAACAGAGAACGAAATTGAGAAGTTCCAAAGAGTTACTAGAGCTGATTTTAACCACAACTACTGGACCGAAAATTCTTCCAATTTATTTGCAAAAAAGATACAGTCAACACGGCACTGTTTCCATGAATATTCAACGATCTTTCTAAGAAATTTTAAATTGTAAATTTAAGCACAAATAAGGAAAGACTCGCTAGGGAAAAACAAATTGCCTTTCCGTGGTGGATTATGCATATTTGCTGAGAAAACTGAATAGTGAAAAAATTTCAGGGATTAGAACTCTACTCTTAAAATGTGACAATGTTTTTGTAGTTAATTTTCTACAATTAAAAATATGAAACGTATTTTGTATGTGTTAATTATCGAGAGGATTAAATGTTTTTCGATATCTCAGTTTACTGTTCATTAAAAAGTGCAAGATCGAGTTTTGTTATTAATAAATAATGAGGAATAGAATTTTTGATGATTTTGCGTAGTGTACTTCCTTTCTTATGAAAGATATGTTTTAAATTTCCTCGCAGTTACGAAAAATAAAACATTCGCGATCATTAAAGTAAGGAAAATTGAAAAGAAATTCTAAAAATTCAAAAAAGGAAACATGAGGAGTGATCTCCTATCGACTTTCTCGTTTGCTTACACAAAATGGCGGTTTTGTTCTTTTTAGTGCAATAAAGAATCTTTTATACGTCTTTCAAGGGACTGACGTAAAACGACGTATAAATGAAAAGACGTATATCGAATTTATTGATTACTACAAATTTAATACTACTAAATATTAATACTCAATAATTTCAAAGCCTTTTAATATAGTACTAGCGTAATACTACATAGTATGGAAAACAATAGTTAAATTTTAAAATTAAACATTTATCATACATGTGAGAAAAATCATACCTTTATTATATATCTTTGAGTACTAATTATACATTTTTTATACGATATATGTGCATACAAGTAGGCGTTTAATTAAAAAATGTCTTTAATTGTCGCCTGACGTGCTGATTGTCTGTGAGCATTAAGTAAAGCACTATGAATTGAATTAAGTTCAATGAATGCTTTTTCGCTGGTCTTTTGGCAAAATAAATATATTCGAAGTTTTTCAATGGAGTCCATTGCGTCTTTAAAGAAAAGTGGAATAACTTCTTAATCATCGCTTAAATTAGCAAAAGACAATTTGTCGTCTTTTGATTCATCAATTATGAATAATTTTGAAGTCATGATATCTTTATCAGAGTTCGCATACTAGAAAAGAGGAATTTTTCACATTTCTGAAAGTACGAAAACGGCGTATAACCGAAGCCTCGCGTCGTACGAATGAATCGGGACTGTGATGCAACGACGAATAAATGAGAAACGTATAAACGGTGCTTTACTGTGTAGTGAAGAAGAGCGAGTACGGAATTAAGAGCTTTTCCTTTGATCGATCGCTTTTAAAGTTTGGTTCTGATCTAAAATTTGTTGTCAAGATCACATACTAAATTTCATTTATCTCCCTCTTTGCATTTTCTAGTTGCAGCGTTCAAATACACTCCAATAGACATTCCGACAGATTGCCAACCATTTGGCGGTTATGGTCCACAGCTTTGATGATAAAACCATATGCCAAATCTCATTTATGATGAGTTTTTGAGGTATCGTGCTCACATAGAAATGGGCGAACAGATAGACATACTTCCTTTGACGGAGTTCGTCTAAATTTTCACACAGATTTAAAACTTCTATAACCTCTTGAGACCTCTCGTCCATTATAATAGATAACTGTGTTTTATTTTTTAAAACATTTGCTTTCTTTTAAAGTCCTTAAATCCCGCTAACCAATGCTTTGGATGGTACCTTGTTGTTATCTATTAATTATATTAGTTGATTATATTAATTAATTTATTAATTATATTAACTGATATATAATCAATAAATTAATTATATATAGTGTTATATAATTTTATCAAGAATATTATTCTCGATTTTTGTAAAAATTGGTCGAAAATTATAACTTTGGATCTCAAGGGGATGTAAAGACCACATGGCACGTTTCATTCGCTGTTTTGAATTTTCGTCTTTAAAGACGGACAAACATCGCTCTGAAAATGACCTTTTCGAACTCTGGGAGGTCTAAAATGTGCATATTCATCTAAATATGATGTTCGAAGTTTTTGACGATTACAATAACATCCTTTTCTACACTTCGTATACGAGAAAGTAAAAAGAACGAACGAACGAAAAGATGCTCAGCCGCTTCAAAGACATTTTCTTATACACTCTCAGTTGCAATGGGTGAATGCACATGATGTGACGGTCACAAGACAAACTTAACTGCGAATTCAATATAATGCACGGTGTCTTACGCTGTGCTATGACGTCATGTTATTATCTGACACAAGATGCGCAGAGAATTTCAAAGTAAAATTTATTTTATGCATTAGACGTGGGTCTCGTTATCATAAAATTTTAAAACGTATGCATTCAATGACATAGTACAGCTACAATGCGTATAAGTAGGAACTGGCTCACCCTGCTAAAGCTGGGCATTCACGAGAAGGATAGGCTATGGCATTTGTCCCCAGAACTGGTTTCTTCTCCACGCATTCCAGTCTAAAGTTTTAGGTAAGTCATTCACAGATGTTCCAAAGCTTGTTTTGAGACACCTTGCTTGAGAAAGTTCAATATCGTAGACTTACACCCACCCACCCAATTCTCCTCTTCACCCACACGGCGGATTTTCTATTTTACTTTCAATATGATCTAGCCTCGTCGCGGGGTTCCAATCTAGGTAGAAGCTTTGTTTTTCCGCTACCGTCGCAGCGAGGTGTTAAAATGCCATCCAGCCATTCCAATTTGATTTTAAACTATTCGGAATTTCATCAGTGAAATCCATTTTCGCCAATTTTCACCGGTTTCTCACATTGACGAAAGATTTTCCCTTCCCGTGTTCCAAAAATCGTGGAATTGAACAGCGGTGAATGTCCAGCTTAAAGATGACGGTAGGTGAATCTTGTATGCCCAATGCGAAGTCTAGTCAGAATTGTGTCCCTCTAGTCTGAAGCATCATAGCGTGATAATATAGTTTGCAGAGATGATGTAAGGATGACGGTTTCGTACCATTTCACTTATTTACAGACATCTTCAAAAGCGCGAAATTTCGAATCGGCAACAAATAGCTCGCAGTTCCTAGGTCGTGTAACCATGTGATTGGTATCAATTTGTCAGTTCTACTCCTAAAAATTTAAAGATGGATCTATGATTTCAAAACGATTTTTAAAAATTTAAAGGAGATTCGAAACTTTAATTCGAAATGCCGTAATATAATAATGTTTTAGGATTGATTCATCTGTCTTTATATTATTTTAAAACAATTACTCTTAATTATATCGCAAGGATAGCGTGCACGCAAAAATGTATTTAATAACTTCGCAACGCGTGTGAGTATAAAAGTTGTAATTAAAACATTGAAAAGTATTGTTGCAAAATATATTTGAAATTATTTTTAAAAATTTATTAAAATTAGTGAAAAAGTGCACGAATATAAAACGGATCTCACTGAAAAGCCAATTTTTTGAATTTTAGAGTGGTGTTAAAATGGTTTTAGTGCCTTCAGTTCTGAACAGTTGTTAGTATTCATTATTTAAAAATTATTCCTCATTATAAAGTGTTATTTGAAGAAAAATATCTCTTTATATAGTTGTATATTATTAAGAAATGCACCAAATGTGGTATTGTTGAATTATAAAACACGAAATATCACATTGTTATTTAGTTTCGATGGCTTAAACAAAATGACCGATGCATTGTTTAAAGAAATTTTTTTTTTTGAAAAATGGAATGCAAAAGACAAAATTTGCAATAATACCAGATTAATCAAATAATGATATTTTTTACAATTGTTATTTAATGAACTTTTCTGTTTGAGTAGTTTTCTGTTAAATTTATTGTAGTGCGTATTCAAAACAAAAAGGTATGGATGTATTTATTCATATAGAAGTTTATCTGTAGATTTTGAGCTCTGTAATGGTTGCAGCCTATAGTGAATACATTTTTTAAGATTCTGATATTAGGATATGCTTTATTAATGAAATTGTTTAAATATTCGAAGTCAATGATGATATGCAAGGATGAGGTCATTGATGAGCATAAAATGGGGTGCTTCATAAGAACACGATCTTATGAAGCACCCCATCCCCGTTGTACGGAATCACTCAATCTGACTGTTTTGTCAGGCTCTAGGTATAAGAACAGAATTAGCAAATACTTTGGATCCTAAGAATGAAAAAATTGTTCAAACACCAATGCCTACTGTACGCCCCGCAGCAGTATGGTGTATCTTGGCATGAAGGCCAAACTGGAATTTTGTAAACATTATGAAATGGCCAAAACTACCGACATTCCAATCGTTTACTTGTTCTGCAGGGATTTGAAAATCAAAGCTCAAATGCCGGCCTAAATGTTACAGAAGTTAAAATCATTGGATGCCAAGCCTTGTTTAGCTGTTGGCTGAGAGCTGCTGAACTTGGAAATCACCACAGATTGAAAAGAACAATAAGGAAATGACGGCCTATTAAAGATGTTCTTTGAAAGATCTGCTTATTTGAAAGATCTAGGGCGAAAGAAACTAATGTATTCCTTCTGATACAGTACCTTGTTTGGCAGCGGGCTCAGAGCTGCTGAACTGGGGAATTCACAGAAGATGGCAAGAGCAATTAAAAGAACGACGGCCTATTACAGATGTTGTTCCTCTAATCTATTCCTGCGCCTCTGCTTATTTGAAGATTTGAGGCGAAANAAACTAATGTATTCCTTCTGATGGATTTCAAAATTTCTAGAGGCTCTTTTTACTGCAAAATTTTGAGAAAAATAATTAAGCATCGGTAAGTTGATCCCCGATTGCATGCCAACTTTGAGATTGTTTTAAAACTGCCTTTACTGAAATGTAGTATTACTCAAGCAGTGATCTAATGAATTTACTTTTTAATTAGATTATTTTGTCAACTAAAGATAAGCAGTAAATTACAACAAAAGAAACAAAGGAAAGAAAGAACTTGGGTAGCTGTGTCCTGACATGTTTAGATATTTTGTCTCCGTGGATATGTAAGCAATTGCAAATACATTCGCAACTGTTTTTTCTCAAATTCTTTGTGTTTTCTCTTTCTGTAAATCCTTGAGACTCTCTACATTTCATTCATAAGTATGCCCTGTTTTTCGAAACTAATATGGTGCGAAAACGAAATTAACGAATATTTATCACAACGATAATTATCTAGTTTGCTGCTTGGTATTTCGGTAGACTTCAACAGATCCAAAACGCAGGTTATGCATTTTAAATGTTTATTGCATAGATTAGACGACACATTACAGCACACACAAAAAAGAACATTAAACACAGATTAAAGCACTTATTACGCCATTATTCCTCGAACTCCGAACCAAAACTCTAAACCATTAATTACAAATTCTTTTTAACTCTTTACTTCCGCGCTCGCAGCGCCACCTATTGACATTTCGCAACACCCTGAGAAGGGTAATGAGGACAGTTTTTGGCCTTTGTTTTAGTACGCATCTTGCAACGTTAGGAATAATAGCAAAAATATAACATGATAATGTCACAAAAAGAAAATTCTCTACTAATAATAAAGGAGAATGTGTGTGTGTCTGTGTGTTTATGTCTATGTGTGTGTGTCTGTCTGTGTGTGTGTCTGTGTGTGTGTGTGTCTGTCTGTGTGTGTGTCTGTCTGTGTGTGTGTCTGTCTGTGTGTGTGTCTGTCTGTGTGTCTTACTGTGTGTGTCTGTGTGAGTTTTGGCGCTCTACAGGACAGACCGCTGGACCTGGAGCAACGAAATTTGGTACACACATACTTTGGAGGGCGGGAATGTGCACCTCAGAGCCCTTTTTTGAAATTTTAATTTGAATTTTAATTAATTAAAAATTAGACGAAATTTCGGCGTTTTTCCTTAATAACAACTTCAGAACAGATTACACCACAAAAATCATTTTTAATAATAATCAATTTTAAATAATAAATCAATTTTTTAAATATCAATTAAGTTGCCGTACAATTTTTTCTCTAATTTTAATAAATTTAAAAAAAATATTTTTTGGCATAATTTACAACAATACTTTTCATTCTTGCAACGCAATTCAAACCGTTTTCATTGTTTCAAAAATATTATGTGTTTCTCTTTCATTGTTGAAAGTTGAGGTATATTTTAATACATTTTGCTTTCATATTTTCTTTGATCAAAATTTTTATGGAATCTGTCAACGAAGCTCTCTGAGATATTTCTTATTGGATATATTAAGAAAGATATCCAATAAGCTGAATGATTATGGTTGCTATGTTTTCATTCTTTTTTCATCATATTTTAATTCAGTTAACATGCCGCAGGTCCATTAAATGTGCTGCGCCATTTTAATGTTACAATCGAATGCATATTTTGCAAGAGAAATAGAAAGTGAAGATGGCGCCGGCAACGTGAAATTATATGTTACATGGCATGGTCAGTTGTTTGACTCCATTAGGGACATTTATGTTTACAATGAACAACAGAACAGGTACAAGGCCATTGAAAGGACATGGGTTAAATATCTACCAGAATCTGAAGTTTAAAATTACGTTGTTAAAGCAGCCATGAATATAAAATGGTACAAGATTCAATTGAAATGATATTCCCGGAGAATAATCTGGTCGCCGGCTAGTAATAAAATAAACATTCTAATGTTTAGTTTTGATTCATTTGTAGACTCACGAGAGATATTCAAATGTCCGCATTGAGCACAATACCGATTAAAATATCGACACTGAATTATCGAATCCTTTCCTTTTTACTTTCTCGTATACGAAGTATACAAAGAGAAAGTATTGTAATCGTCAAAAAATTCGAACTCGAGATTTTGACGGATCTCCACGTTTTAGACCTCCCTGAGTCCGAAAAACACAATTTTTGAATCATGTCTGCCTGTCTGTGAATACGACAACTCGAAAACTATTAGAGCTACGAGGATGAAATTTGGTATGTGGTCTTTAAACATCATTTGTAGGTTTCTATCAAATTTTGGACAAAATCCGTCAAGAGGAAGTCTGTCTGTCTGTATGCCCGCGGTTATTTGAACACTATAACTCAAAAACTTGAATAGCTAGATGGATAAAATTTGGTACACAGTTTTATCGTCATGAATGTAGGTCCGTATAAAATTTTGTGCCAAATCCGTCAAAAAGAGGCGTTCAGATTGCATATTCAATTTCTTTTAATCCGATTCTCATGCGCATGAGTACAGGTAGCAATCTGTTATTGTTGTAAATTTTATTTACAACAATAAATAATGTTTTCAAACATGAGTTGTAACAATATTTTAATTGTTGTAAATAAAATTAAAACCGATCGCATTATTTCAGCAAATCTTTCATTCACGCGCTTTTGCAGTTGTTACGGTTGTGGCAGTATAAATTGTTTTCTTGGAAATTCAATTCCAAAGCAGAATTTTCGCTTTAGTATTCATTGCATTGCCTATTTTATCGCACCTGCTTCAAAGCAATATTTTTTTGAAACGTGGCAACAGATATTTGATTTCAGGTTTGTTTACTTGTTTCACTTTCTTGTATACGAAGTATACAGAGAGAAAGTATTGTAATCGTCAAAAAAATTCGAACTCGAGATTTTGACGAATCTACACTTAGAAAGTATACGAGAAAGTTTAGGGGAGACCACTCCCGCTGGTTTTGTATGTGACAATAATGTGTATGTGAACATGGGAATAGTTGACAGGATCCATTTCAAAATGAACAAGTGCAGGTTACATCACAATGTTTATTTACTCTTCATGGACAATTCCTATTTCTTGGAAAGCATTACTTTATTACTTATTTTTCAATTAATTTATAATTTCATTTCCTAGTGGATGTCTGTTCAGGAATACATTCAGAAATCTATTTATTTATCGTCATAGAAAGGTCTACATTTTGAATCTCAAAAAATAAACAAGTTCAGAAAACAAATTTGTTCCCAACTTTCTTATCACCCATAAAAATATATCATATGCATGATAAATGTTTATTGCGTCCCGGAAAAACGAAAACCTTTCCCGTTTATCTAGCATATCTTATAAATTTGGATTTATCTTTCCCTTTTTATTCTTTCTAGGAGAACGAAGCGCAATTTGGACGAAATCTAAAACAATTTCTCTCGCTTGATTTCATTTAGGAAAAGCGTTTCACTGGTCTTTACGTTCGGTACTTGGCTCCAATAGATGAAGTAAAAGCAGTATATATCGTTGTGTGTCTTGTTTTTTTCCATTCTTTTTCTTACGTGGGAGCAAACAACAAATGTCTCCCATTCCTCTCTACGTGCTCTGAGTTCCAGTTGTGTGGAGAGCATTTTTGTGCATTAAATGAATGATATTTGTTGTGACCAGGGAAGAAATATGGCTGATTTTTCTCTTCATTTAACCAACAAAAAATAGAGCACTTTCGCTGAGAAGTGATTAAATCATTCCTCTTGTTTGAAAGTGGTTGAGGCGCTTTGGGATGAGTTTACTCTTTGGCAGTTCCAAGACAATGGGTTGAAAATGAAATATTTTGTAAGGAATCGGCCACTTTTTAAAATCTTTTTTTAAAATTTTTAAGCTACGTGAATTATTTTGGCGGCGGAAAAACTACCGGATTTTGTTTTCAAGAACTTGTCTCATTTTGGACTTGAATCAATTTACGGGGATGAGCACAAGTTCTTTCCTTGATTACAAAAATTTATTACGCGAAAGATAATATGATTAGACATACGTTTATTTGTGTAAATTTATTAATTAATTTATTTTTATTTGTGATGGACTTCGTAATAGCACCAATTGTCTTGGTAAATTTCAATATGTACCCCCTCTGTAGTTCGAAAAATGTCAAGGCGGTATTTTAATTCTCGCTACGTGTTGTCTAGTATTTGTTTTGGAACACTTGATGGAACACTAGACTTGGCGATTGACAGCATTATACATTTATTACAATATTCAATGTTTCAGTATCACGAAATTGCGAGGAAAAGACTCTTTAATTGATCTAACCCGAAAAGAAGAAATCCAGAGGAAAAATATGTGGAGAGCGACGAGCTCACGGTGTGGCCCATCTCTTCCAATCCATCTACCCGAAAAACTTTCATCCAGGAATGGAGGAATCACATAAATTCCATGAGATGTTGGTTTATAGTGTTGATATCGAGAGGATTGCGCCCAGAAGAAGGCCTGAAATCCTTTTGAACATTTATGACGGATTTAGTTTTATGGAACCATAAAACACATTAGTCTTTTACCCTCATCGACATCATTTCTTCTAAAATTAATTTTTGATTCACTGCCCTTCATTCATGGACTAGCTTCGCTATCTATTCGACGGCAAAATAAATAAATAAGAATAAGAATCTGGCCAACGTTTGCGCTAACGTTTTATACACAGGAAAAGACTTTTTGCTCACCCTGAAAAATTTATCAAGTCTGTGTAAATAAAAGTCGTCAACCTTATTTTGTGTTGTTCTGGAACAGAAAAATCCCCAATTCAATCAGGATTTTTTCAGATTTGGCAGAAATGTTTCATGTGCAATCAGTTAAAATAAAGAATAGGTTTCAAATATTGCATTTTGCTTTTAATTACTTTTTGAAGAATATTTTATTCTCATTTCTATAACCATGGCAAATTAATACGGGCGAGAGTATCTTGTGCTCGATTTTCCCGTATATTTTCACAATATGTCACGTTTAGTGTTGAGTTCCGTAATATAGTGAATAGAATCCAGTATGTATTTTGGACTTTCCTCTGACTGATTCGATCCAAAATTTGAAACAGATCTGCATTTTTGGTGTACAGATCATAAACTAAAATTCATCTATGTAGCTTTTTCCTGTTTGGTCTATAGCATTCTCATACACATAAATAGACAAACCGTCAGGCAATCAATCGATTGTAGGATTTGATCAAAATTTTTATGCAAATCTACAGTTAGAAATTGAATTAATTCAAAGGAATTTAAAAACCTAAGCTCAAAATTATTTTTCTTTTTCAAAACAATGAGTAATTTTATTTTTTAAAAAATTAAAAACAGGAGAAAAGCAACAATTGTTTATTTTTTTATTATTCTACAGCTTTATTCAGTTGCAGTCTTATCTGTTAAGAGAACCTCTAAATTTTTTACCCTCCAGTCATCACTGTACAAAAATAACATTTTGAATCAGAAGAATAATTATTTACTGCAGGCACCGAAAGCAAATTTGTTCTCAACCTTCTTATCACAACCATTAAATATCATAAGTATATATTGCGCTCTGCTAAAAGGAAAATGTTTCTGCTTGTCTAGCATATATTATAAATTTGGAACTATTTTTCCCGTTTTTACTTTCTATACGAAGAGAAAGTGTAATCATTGTCAAAAAATTAGAGCTTGAGATTTTGATGAATCTGTAATTTTAGACCTCCATCGAGGAAAAATTATGTTTGTTAACACTATAACTCAGAAACGGATAGAGGTAGAAGAATGAAATTTGGTATGTGGTATTAACACCAGTGTTGTAGATTAATTTAATTTATTTATTTATTCAAAGAAAGCATTCTATAGAGATGACTCCATTTACAGTGTGCATGATCAAAAACACACGAAGAACATTAGCCACAAAGTAAATTAAAACACAAAGAAAAAAGTGACTGCAGAGAATACTAAAGTTCAAAGATCAAAACCATAATAATTATAAAAATGCAAGCGCATAAATGATTTAAAACGAAAACACGCAATCACAAAAGCACTAAAAACACACTGAGGTTCCAAAAGTCTATGTTGCATACCGTCACATTAAAATCATAAAAAAGACACAATTTTTAAAAAATTTAGAACATTAAATAAAAAAAACCATTAAAAAAGAAAGGATCAAAAAGTCAACCACACACAAGATCACAAAAGACACACAAAAAAGAATACGCAGAAAAATCTTAGAAATTATGTGCAGTCATGCAGAAAAAAAGAAAAAGTTGAAAACAATTCTATTTAAAAACACCAAGAGACCAGGAGGCATATGATAAATGTGAAGTTCATTAGAGATCTCGTAAAAAGTTTTATAAAATTTATATAACGAGAACCTGTTATTATAATTAAATTTTGAATATACATTTAGAAAATAACTTTGGTTCCTTAAAGATCTGGCAAGCACAGTGAATTTCCCTAAAATGTTAGCGAAATCCATCAACGGGAAGTCTGTCTGTCGTTCTTGAGCATGCAAACACAATAACTGTAAAACGTGATGAGCTAGATGTATGAAACTTCGTATATGGTTTTGTTACCAAAATTGTAGATATAAACAAAGTTTGGACCAAATCCTAATGTAGTTTGGCACGCTGTTATAATATCATTTTATCTTCCTTTTCTTGGTAGTAGAGCTCTCTTTCGATAACCTTTTGAACTAGCACTGAAACCTTCTATTGGCCTCATTACTTTCAGGTACCGTATAAATCAAATATAACAAAAATAGTTCAGTGACTTTTGATTTGAATCGTATTCTCACTGATGCATGTTCTGCCTTTGGATATAAAACAAATTTTCCTGTTCTGTACCATTTTATTCTTCCTCTTAGGAATATATCAAAAACAATTTTCGGTTCGATTTTTCAACAAAAATTCGCTTTTCATGATCATGCGTCTCAATCAAAATCAATAATCCAGACGCATAACATGTAAGCAGAATATAAGCTAGATATTTCTTCATTAATCGTGATATTGGGATGAGAGATTGAGCTGTCACTTTCCTTTAAACTTTTACAATATAGGAAAATAATACGATAAATCTATAAATCTTAAACATGTTAAAAGAGAAACTTCAAGTGCAGAAAAAAATTGTTCCTATTATGGTACGAATAAGTATTGCATTATGTTAAATGCTGAAATAAACTTTTTTTGTTGTGCGTTTTCTAGAAGGCTTATTTAGATAACATATTAAATTAAATTAAAACAATTTTAAGAGTTATCTTTTTTGTTAGAACTCGTTTGAGATAAAAAAAATATTTGCACTCCCTTAAATATCCAGAAATTTTTTCCAATGATTTTTTTATTAGATTTGTGGGATTTTTCTTCTGATTTTAACACGTAAAAGTTTATTATTTTAAGAAATACATTACTTTGTTGTTAAAATAAATTATTTCGTCACAATGCCACCTGTTTTGAAAACGCTATTTAAGTCATTTTCATTAGTTTTACCAGTTTTTTATTACACATTTCTTTCACAATAATTCTCTTTTTAAATTATGTTTATTAATTTTTGAGTATGAATGTAATTAATTTTGATACGAAATTCTAACACGATTAAGGAATTAACGAAGTGATTTATATGGAGGGAAAACTTATCTGCATTCGTCTATGTATTTTAGTTACATTTAAATAAATTTTACAATTTCTTTAAATATTAATACCTAATAACTTTGGTCAAAAAATAGATTATAATTTCTGATTAAAATAATGCTCATGATACTGTCAGGCAAGCGATTTTGAGGGGGGAAAATGAAGATTTGAAAAATTTCTTGTTGAAACTGGAAATTTAAGGATACTTTAATTTCACTCAAAAATTAAAATTTCTACCTTAAAAACAATTATAGGAACTACGAAAGATATTTCGCTATTAATTATTTCATATTCCAAAATTCATTGAAAAGAGGATGGGAAACAAACCCAATAACCCAATAAAAGTCACCGAAAGGGAGAGTGATCAAAATTGTATAAATTTTGGGCTCGAAACAATAGAAAGCGTAGAAAAAGCTTAGAATAAAAGTATTTTTATTCAGGCCACTGCGCAGAAAAAAATTAATGTTTATAAGAAGATGAAATTCGTTGATATGAATAAAATGATAAAATATGATATGATAAAAAATTAAAAAAAATGAATGACGATGGAAAACAAGTGAAGAAGTCAACAAGATTCAATCATCGCTGTGATCCGCAACAATGATGCCAATTCCCGTAATGTGACATTAATATGCCAAATATAACTATGTATATCGTATAATTTAAATTTGTTTTACGTTTCACTGAGTGACATAAAATACTTTTACATCCTATAAAATGCACAGTGCTGTCCAAAATTAAAATGAGGTGGTGCATTTGATGTATATCACGAGATTATGAATGAATTAGATTATCACGTAATATAAATGATGAAGAAACACAATAAATATTAAATTTTTTACAAATACCAAATTTCAAGTTGATTTTTATAAGCAAGATTTAAAAGAGCAATTTTTTCTAGATACATATGTATCTATAATTTTTCCTTTTATGCGCAATTCATTTCTCATTTTCCTGAAATGCATATCACCGAAATCTGGTTCACTTATTACCACTTTTTTTCTCCCTTCACTGTTCTGAACAAGGACAAAATCCAACTATCCTGTATTTTATTACCTGCATTACGGTGAAACAAACTGCTATTTACCAACAGAAATTCTCAACACGTCATTATAATATATCGCATAGTTTCCGTACATTTCCCCGATTCTGTTCGATTTAAAGTGGGGAAATCCGTGCGAAAACCAGCAGCTTTCTTTCCTAATGTGTTTACTTCCGATGTTTGAATGAATCCGAAATGACTTTCAAAATTTGAGGACGCGCTGCGCATTTAAAATTCATCCAGTGCTTCCAAACAAGCTACCCCCGTTCCTCGAGTTCTAAACACTGCTCTGTATAACTATAACTGAAAAGGGGAAATTGAATGGGCTTATGTTTAATTATTCCACCGAAAACTTTCCAAAATTGGGATGGAGGGCGATGGTTTGGTCTTGGAACAACACGGAATTCATTCTGTTTATGCCTGATTTAATTCTCTTTGCTTGAAATTCAGTTCTTTTATCTGTGTCTGAAGATATGAATTCGGTGTTGCTGTGGTCGAGATAGCTTGTAAATTATTGAAACTTTGTATGAAGATTGTTTATCGTCAAAAGGTGAAGTTATGAATTCTGTGACCAGCTTTCCGCAGCTTTAGGCTTGCAAACTATTTACATTTCGATTGATGAAGGAATGATTGTTTTTGAGACGACTAGGATGGTTAGGCCGGTAGAATGCATAAATCTCACTTATTGGAGAAATATTAAGGCGGTTCCTGAATATGCTTTGATAGAATGAAAACTAAGTAGCAAGTAAAATCTGCTAAAGAATATAGAAAATATCCTGATTCAGATGTCATGCAAAGTATGCATTTGAAAAGTTGCATTAACATCATTTTAGCAGCGGTTGATGAAATCTAGTTGTTTCATCTCATTTCGTTTAAACAATGTCTAAATTGTCTGTTATGCCTGTTACAAAATCAAATCCCTATTAAATGTTATGTTGTTATGTTAACACACCATATGTTATCTCACCATAAGTACAGAAATTGTAAGACGCGTGGGTTGGTTAAAAAGACATTTACAAGTTCCAGAAGAATGAATGCTTAATTATTTGGATATAGAAGGTTCTGGTTTGAAGTCAATAGAGAAATTTTTGGCAGATGCTTTCGTGCATTAATTTTCTTTTTCAGTATCTTTGGCGTGATAAAGAATTTCAGTTAGATAAACATTATAAGACAATCCAATTGGTATCATTGAAAAGATATCGTTTTGAGTTTCATGTTGGTATAAAAATCATTTCCATGAGATAATATTTTCGGAAGCAATCGCAGAAAAACGCCAAAATATTTTTTAATTTTTAATTCTCTAAAATTCTGATTAAATTTAAAAAAATCGCACCGAGGTGGTGTACATTCCCATTCTCCAAAAGTATGCTTGCCAAATTTGGTAGTTTTAGGTACAATGGTCAGCCCTATAGAGCGCTAATAGACAGACACACACATTCGCTTTTATTATTAGTAGTAGAGATAAACCTGACTTTCAGTGTTGTATGAACTAATTTTGAAAATAAACTACTACAACCCAAATTTCATTATCCTGGGTTTAATACTACCTTTTTTCAATTATGTGCGATTCTTTTAATATTAAATATGATTCTCAATATATTTCACTTTACTGAATGTGATTTAAAATATGAATACTTCAAGTCATTCTGCATAGTTTATAAACCGTTTACTGAGAAAATAGTTTCAATATATTAATTTTGAAATAAATATATGTAACAAGAACTTACAGTTGCGATATGCTTGTATAACCTTTAAGTCTAATGTGTCTCATAATAAATCTTGCATAACATTTAAATCAATTTTTTCTTGTATAATAAATCTTGTATAACATTTAAATCAATTTTGTCTTGTGTAATTTTTTTATTAAAGAAAATAGTGTCGTATTGCTTTGTTTCAGTTATTTTCAATGCCTTTAAAATAATTATATCTTACACAGGTAAAAACTGTTGAGAGTTGCTTGTACAAGATTTAAATTTAAAATTTAACGTTCAAAAATGATAGAATGTTTGAAACCTTATTATCTTTCCACGAAATATGTTCCTTGACTGACGAAAATATTTGCCTTCTTATTAAGTTGTTTCAGCTACTGTTAAGAAACAGACACACGAGGAACTACAGTATCCAGAAATCAAGACTTTGAGTACATATTTCTTTAGTATACTCTCCTGTTTAAATATAAGGTCTTTAAAACTTTCATAATGTTTCAAGAAGGTAAAACGACATACTTTTTCTATGATGTACAACATTCCAAAATACTAAATAAAGGTGACAACTTTTTAAGAAGAAAAACACTGTTTACATCCCAGAAAAAATGTATCAAAGTATTTAGAAGCGATGTTTCTTCAAACATGTCATCTAGTTTTGTAAGTTCAAAGCATCAAAATGGTAAATAGCCGAAAACAGCTACAGGAAATGTCCACAAGAAGATCGCCAACAAGTTCTTTTCGGTTTAAGATATTAAAACAAGGACACATAAGAGATCCAAGCACTTGCATAGGTATGCTTACATATTTTCTTGCCATTTTTTTGTTACAAGCAATGCGATTTCCGTAAATTAGGTAAAATAATCTTCAACACGAATTCACTTTATTTATCATACGTGCGGAAAAAGAATTCTTTGCAAACGATCCTGCAAAGTACAAATTAATTCAGAAGGAAGTTCTCTTTAAAATATAAATAGAAATGTACATGGAAGTCATCCAAATTTACATTCTTAAGAGATTAAACCTTCTTTTGGTGGAGATATTGACTATTCTTAGACATTATGCTAATGATGGTCACGCTATATTTCCACGCAAAAAGAATAAATCATTTTGAGACGCGGTCACCTTATTTATTTCCACGTAAAGGAGCAAAAGATGCATTAATTATGGGACTTAGTGGAACATTTAAAGGAATAAATGGAAGGAAATTCATTTTGTATGTTTATCTGATTAACTTCGAAGGGTGAAAAGAACAGAATTTGGTGAATATTTTTCTTAAAAATTTGAAAAGAAAGTTAAAAAATGATTACAATTTATGATGATGAAGAATTCGAAACTTCAGCTAAACATCCAGCTTCAGACGACAGATTTTTTCCATCATAATTATGTTCTAATTTTTCGATACATTACTTAATTTCGTTGATGAAAAGCAGTATAAGGGAAAATAGTGATCAATATTTTCTAAGAAAGGACTGTCATTTGTATCAAAATAGGTAATCTCTGAAAGATATTAAGATTTTATATATTCTTAAGGAATATTTCTTAAATATAACTTTTTTGGAAAATATTATTAAACTAAAGTTCTTACTCCGCAATATAAAATAACAAATCACATAATTTTTCATAACCGACTTATTTTGCCATCGTATTTAATTAAGAATTCTACATTCTTACTAAGCAAAATAAGCGTACCAAAATGTCCCCAATCTAGCTTTGTAAAATTTCACTAAATGGCAGCAAAAGGTTGTGCTATCTGCGATAGTGATCTTCAGTCTTGTTAAGTCGATGTACCAAGCGATATTCCTATATTAACATCGGAAGTCCTTATGGGGTTTTTTGTATTTACATATTTTTGTATTTACATATATATTTTACAGCTGTCTAGTGTTATGATCACTCTCTTGATGAACAACTGCTTGCGTTATTAACACAAAAAGATGTTATTTGCCATAATTCTTATAAAGATTATTATATTACACATTATGGCAGCAAGTAGAACCCTGAGTTGACATTTGTCGATGCTCTACAGTGTAAATAAATCACACATTCTGAAAATATATAAATAATGTATTCTGAATAGTAGTAGTGATTTGTAATCAATTACAATATAATTTGTAATAGGTTTTAATATGTCGCCTTTTATTCCAAGCATTTATATGAAAAATTTACGAATTTCGCTATTGTTCAAGGACTATAAATTATTTTAAAATTTTTAAAGCTTTATTTTACTTGGAAAGTCTGTGAGAAAAATGGAGGGTTCTGTATTAAAATGGTCCAAATCCAAAATGGTCAAATCCATGTTTTGCTCATTTTGTACAAACATTGCCCTGGAAGTGTAGAAATGTTATATTTTCTGTGTAATAATGATTAAAATCCGTAATTATATTTGTATCCACCATGCTGCAAGAACTATTAGAAGTACAGCATTATTTTAAATACAGCTAACCAACTTTGAGAGCTGTTTCTGCAGAAACGAATCTCATGGACTTGGTCTTTAACTCTGAAACCCTCTAAATATCGCTGTAAAGGTAAATGTTGCCAAGTTGATCTCTAAATGTATTCAACTTCCACTCGGGCTTTGGTTCAATGTTTTAACTTTTGATCACAATAATGATGTATTTTCCAAAAATCAATTGTCTTATCGAAACTCAGTTTAAATTTGAAATAAATTAAAACTTTGTTTTTAGTTCAACATTCCTTAGCAATCGTCCGTTTAAGCAATATCCCTTCCCCGAAAAAAAACCCCACAATTCATTAACACAAGGGCTACATTTTGAATCAAAGGGATAAAAATTTAGAAAACTTTAGTTTTAGGCTCAGAAAACAAATCTGTGAGCAATTTTCTTCTCGAGAATAAGAATGAACCAAATGTATGATAAATATTAAATACCTACAAAAAGAAAATGTTTTTCTCCTATCTAGCATATCTTATAAATTTGGATTAAGAATTCTGCTTTCTTACTAAGGAAAATAAGCATACCAAAAAGTTCCCGATCTAGCCTTGTAGAATTTCAATAAATGATAGCACTAGGTTGTGTTATCTGCGATAGTGATCTTCAATATTTACTTATAATTTGTTTTTATTCCAGATTACTTATACCATAAACGATTACGTCAAGTGTTCGGTTTTCAAAAAGTGTAGTTTAAACTTATGAAGCTTAATTATACATAAAAATTTTTGGTAATATAAATTTCCCCTAGGGAGTAATTATTTTAAAATTAATTTAATCAAATCAAGAATTAACTTTTAAAGTATGAAAGTTAGATTACAATTAAAGAAAAAATACCAGAAAAAAGCAATGAAGGTTTTTATGATACTGTTGTGGAACAGAAGCTGCTTTGCAACCGCTTTCGTTGTATGATAGAAAGTGTCATCATCCTTTGCTGATATAACTTGAATATTTATAGATTGGTTATTTCAAATCCGGTAATTTTTTTAAAAACTACTATAAGAAGATAGCCTTTATTTTGCATTTTAAGAATGCTAAAGAGCTTGCCCGAGGTATCATTTCCTGTCCATTATATGAAGGAGTTTTTAGAAAATTCTTATTGCTAAATCTTTAAAAAAATCACTCTTTATTTTTCTACCAAAGACACGAAATAAGAAGGAAAAATAAAACCCCTCCGTTTTTTAACATTTATTTAAATTGCTTTGAAAGAAGTTTCGTATGGCTTAACTGGACCCAATTTTTCATCCCTCAATGCATCTTTTTTATATTATGAAAATAAATATTCTTCAAATAGAGGTATTTGCATAATGTTGAATTTTTCAGTGCATTTTCGCATTTTTAGTATTTCTTTCGTTGTATAAAATGCCTCTTATTTTAATGGTGTAAATACATGTTCACATCATATTACGTATTGAATGCGCGAACCAGTTTAATCTGGAAATCCTTTGCATACCTCGCATATTTTGCTTGTTGTATTGCGTCATAGTTAGATCTTAGATCGCTTTGTCATGTGACTGTGGCGTCACTTGAATTGAGTCCGTTCTGTTTTAGTCAGTAAATCAATACTAATCTTTCATCAAATAAAAGTGCTACATATAATTAAAAAAATATCCTTGAATCAGAGAGAGAGCTTGGACCTTTAGCATTTGTAAAAGGAATTTGCTTTTTAAGAGTCCCGGAAAAACAACTTTTAATGCCTTTTCAATGTTTGTTTCGATTTTAATGAAAATTTTGTGGCAACAATATAATTTCAAATTGAAATAACCTAGAGAGAATGATGTTAAGGGAATTCAAAAAATGTGGAACGAATCGAATGAACTGATGGAACTTATAAGGCTTTTGAAGATTTAATGTAAGTGCATTAATAAAATGCACGTGCACTGAACTAAGATATATGATCAGTAAGTTTTACTTGAAATTGATACATTTATAAAAAATAATGTATACAAAATGGCATTAATAATTAATGTCTTTAATTTATTAAAGAATTAATTAATTATTATTTAAATCTTTACTTTTAAACTTTTAATTGTCTTTAAAAGTTATTAACGCTTTGTATTTGTCATTATTATTATAAAGGACTACGTTTTCGGAAGGATTTTAACGACAAAAATCCGTCTGAAAGAACTAATAAGTGCATATTTATGATAACTTTTTTCCACAAATCCGCAAAATTCTGCTATATAATTAAATAACGAACCGTTCTTTCATTTTATTATTCAAATTTTATTTAAAACAACAGTTAAGAACAGAATTAAACATTGAAAGAGTTACTGGAGATGATTTTAACCACAGTTACTGCACCGAAAATTTCTCGAATTTATATACAAAATGATACAGTCAACTCAAAGAAGTTTTCACTAATGTTCAATGATTTTGCTAAACAATTTTAAATTTAAGATTAGTTTTAAATATTCACAAGAGTAAAATAAATTGTGTTTCCATGGGAGATTAGCAAATTTCCGGGAAAACTGAATAGAAAAATAAATATAAAGATTAAATTGGACTTCTAAAATGTGACAATGTTTATAATGGTTAATGAATTCGAATTAAAAATACAAGGCCTTATTCGAATGTCTTATATTTAGATAGGATTAAAAGTTTTTTGTAGCATTGGTGGAGTTATTATTAAAATATTTATAGTTTTCCTACTAATAAATAGAGAATTGATAAATAATGAGGAATAGAATTTTAGAAGATATCAGAAAATGTAATTTATTTTCTACTCGATGGTATATTCGTTTTAAATTGCCCAGGAACTCAATGATTAAACAAATGAATCGTTAAGTTAGTAAACGTCAAGAGGAACTCATAAATAAATCGGAATAAAATTGTTTTTAAAAGCACAATTTTTTTTATTAAATTAAAAAGAATTAACTCTTTTAACGAAAATCTGGAGCCAAAATAAGAACATTTTAGTACGCTGATAAAAGATTATTTAAAAAGAACTTAAATAATTTTTTTTTTATTGGTTTTACATTTCAGTCTTTCATATATTTCCTTATTATAAATATTATGGAATTTTTTCTCAAATTCACTACCAGGAGGCGCCACGTGTATGAAAGCAAAATGCAAGTACAATAAGTCGATGAACTGATAATGAAGTTCTTAAAATACTGTACATTCTTTGGGAAAACACCGTGTAAAAATTTTAGAACTTTATATCATCAGGAAGTGAGTAAAAATTCGATCACAAATTTCATCGTTACAAACATGTAACAAGTCAAGTTAAATAAAACTGCTCAAAAACTAAAAAGACAAACGAATGAAAAGGTAGCTAACTATTTGAAATGCTACTTATTGAACACGGCCGAGAATTATTGCACTCGTTTCTTAGACCTTTCCCTCCATTTCTTCATTAAACTTATATAATAATGCCTTCGCTGATAAATGCTTTATTTAGAGAGCAGATTTAAATCTTGTTAGGATACTGCATGCAATAATTACATTATCTTTCGATGCTTTTCTGTGTTCGAAATTTATTTAAATCAAACCCAAGGATCTTGCTATTTCCCCAGCCTCTCTTGAATCTCTGAATATTAAGTTAGGAGCACATTCTTTGATTTTTTAAGAATAGTTACATGTAGAGGTGTTTTATATGATTATTAGGTACTAGAAAATTTGTGCCCCTCTAAGACGGGCTTTTAGCTTACAAACCATATCTCAGAACTGATTGTAGCAGATATACTCACGAAAGATGTAATACAGAATATCATGAAACTTTTTTGGCATAATTTGCAACAATACTTTTCATTGTTGAAACACAATTCAATCCGTTTTCATTGTTTAAACAAATATTTAATTGCGTGTTTCTCTTTCACAGTTAAAAACTGAGTTAATATTCTAATACATTTTGATTTCATATTTTATTTCAACAAAATTTGTGGAATCTGGAAACCAATAGAGTAATACCTGAGTTATTACGTATATTAATCCATTCTTATAAAAGACAATATTTGTTTGTGTGTGTGTGTGTGTGTGTGTGCGTGCGATTTTTGAACTGAAAATATTTCAATTACAGCCTTTAGATTTGGCACACAGGTAGTCGTAATGGTGACTCAATGCACCTCGAAGCCCAAATTTTAAAATTTAATCTAGAAAAATTTTTACTTAATGTTTTGTGTCGTTTCGGGTGATTTTTCGGAAGTTTTTGGCTGATCCAATAGAAATAATGATAACAGAAAACCAATCGATGTACCATTAGATAGAGCAAACAATTATCATTTTAATGACTTCCCGATTCACGAGCGACACCCAACCGTGATTCATATAAGCGTCAACCTTGAAAATGGTCAGAGAGTCTTCTTCACGACAGAAAATGCTGCTTAACGTGCCCAAGCACCTGAGGAAGCAACACTCACAACTTTCTTCAGACTCTGCACCGAAATTAGTTTGCACGCACCCTATTGCACAATGAAGTACCCAAGTACTAGACTTTGAACAATGGGAACAAGACATGGCGAGGTCGAAAACAAGGACAGTCTGTACTGGAAGAAGCAGAAATAAGATCGTTTACAAAACTTTATTTTATGTTATTCTGGGCTTTTTTTTATTGTATTGAAATCCTTATGCCAAGGGGAACGCCGTGCGCTTACTTCTAGTTAGTTAATATAGAAAGAAATGAATTAGTTTGAGAAATATACGAGGATGGATCCAGAAAAAAGTTTACATAGGTAATAAAAAATTATTTAGTAACAATAGACAGAAAATACAGAATGGAATTAAGAGGCATACTTGCCGATCACTTTTCCACATAATCATCAAATCTATTTAGGCATATATCTGAACGCATGACTTGTTTAACCCAGCTTGATAGAAATCACGTCCCTGCCCATTGAGCCAGTTCTCGGCAGCTGCTTTCACATCACTGTCTGAAGGGAATCTTGGTCCATATAATTGTTCCTTCAATTTCGGAAGAAGAAAATGCCAGGTCCATACTGCTCGCAAAATTCAAGAATTGTCTCAAAAGTTCAAATGAGAAGTTTAGAGACCCCCCCCCTGCCTGCTGGGCGGAGTGACTATTTCCGTTTTCCGAAACTGAAGGAACAATTATCTGGACCAAGGTTCTCTTCAGACAGTGATGTGAAAACAGCTGCCGAGAACTGGCTCAACGGGCAGGGACGTGATTTCTACCAAGCTGGGTTAAAGAAGTTGGTCTACGTTCAGACATATGCCTAAATAGATTTGGCCATTATATGGAAAAGTGATCGGTAAGTATACCTCTTAATTCCCTTTTGTATTTTCTGTCTATTATTAATAAATAATTTTTTATCAATCACCCTTGTAAACTTTTTTTTGGATCTATCCTCGTATAACATCGAAAAGGTATATTTTCATATTTCAATCCCTTCTATTCAATCGCATATTCTGACATTTTATTAAAATTAATTTGGATTAAATTAAAACATTGAACTAAAGCATTTTGCTTCAAATTAAAAAATTCATAAAGAATATAATGTAGAAACGTAGAATGCTGTTAGAAATGTGAAACAAAAATTAAACTTCAGCCTAACTTAGTGGTATAACTTAAAAGCACATTGGAGTAATCGGTTAATGGGCATATTCCATTCAGATAAGCTGTTCGTTACCTAAATTATTTATTTATATGCCAACAACTATTTTCTATAGACATTTACATGAATTCTCAGTACTAATAATTTAAGAAATATTAGTCAAGAATTTCGGTCCCATTTTCAAGAAAACTACCTTGAATAAACTGCGATGGACATGAAATTTTTTTATATCTTTCCAAAATATTTATTTGTCCAACATAGGATTGAATATTCAGTTATTGCATCGAAAGCCTGAATTTCATACAGTATTGGGAACATATATGTAATATAGTTCGAAACATGTAGTGTAGAGCATATCCATTGAAGAGACAGCATTGAATTACGAAGAACAATTTCTTTCCTCTTTAGATATACTTAGATAAAGTCTGGTAAAGAGATTATTAAAACTATATAAATGATTGAATAATTGTAAATTCCTCCATGGCCATCACGAAAATCTTACGCACGAAGCACGTGTCTTACCAAGGACAGGTTACAAACACGTTAGAAGGCGTTACAAATACGCGGAGAGAATAAATTGTTCGAAACGGGAAAAATCCCGAATTTGAGGCTCGAGAAATAGTGCGACTCTTCCGAGTCTATCATAAAGTAGAAGTGCCTTTATCACTGGATTGAAGTAGGGATGGGAAAAACCTACCGGTTTTAACCGAAAACCGTTTTTTTTTTGTTTCGGTTAACCGGTTTTTTCGGTTATTTTTTTGTCCCGGTTATAACCGGGTATTTTTTAAAATCCAATAACCTGGTAAAAAACCCGGATCGGAAGATAGACGCCATTTTAGGTTCGATTAGACTAAAATTTACCAAGTTATGAAGCTTTGAATTTCAACATCTTAGGCCAATCAACGACAACCGCTTCCTCGAGGCGTCTGCTGGTTGGCGGATTAATGAAAGAGAATTTATGATCAGATAAATATTGGCCAATGGATTGATTTCCTGTAAAAACAATATTAATAAAACATTTTGTCTATAAACTGTGTTTGTTTTTTATTAAAAAAACAACCAAAAACCTGTTATTGCGAAAACCGGCTATTTTGAGCGGTTATAACCGCCAGCTTAAGCCGGAGGTGAAAAAACCTGTGTAACAGAAAACCGGTTATTTTTGCAATAACCGCCATTCTTAGATTGAAGTAGAAGTAAATCGCTCATAATTAAAAATTAGGTGGCGTTAAAAAGGATTTAATTTAAAATTTCGAAATCATTATATATATGCAAAAACATACTAACGCAGATGAAAAAAGATTGCCATAACAGGCAAAATACTGTTTTACAAGCAAAAAGTTATTTGCATGTATATATTTTATGCAACAGGCGAAATTTTTAAAATTTATGATTTATTCCAGCAATTTCTGCAAAAAAAAAAAATGACAGTTTGGTTGTTATTAAGAAAGAACTAAACTTGAAAGGAATCTCTAAAGCCCTCATAAAAGGTTACTAACATCCTGTAACATAAAAGTGCCCAAGAACTATGAGTGACAATTTATTACCACTTTTTTCCTAAAGTTGCTGTCCCTAATATAATTAAACACTGCTCTTTCACTTTATTATTCAAATAGCAATCACAACAAACAGACAAAATAAATTGAAAATTAAAGAAAACGAAAGAGTTACCGATAATTTTTAGGACAGATATCAATGAAAATTCCTTTAATTTATTTGAAAGATAGTCAACTCAGTCAGTGTTTTCTATGAATATTCAGTTAACTTGTTCTAAAAATTTTATAATGTATTATAAATGCTGAATATGCTCCAAGGAAAACAAATTTCATCTTCGTGAAGGATTTCGAATATTTGCTGCAGACTGTTCAGAAAAATTGCAACAGGAAATAAATTAGATTTCTAAAATGACAATCATAATCAATTCAACTAAAATATAGAATTTTTTTTATATTTTAACAACAGAGATGATTAAACTTTTTGATACTCTTCAGACTTATTGAAACTACATTCTAGATTCTATTATTCACTGATGGGGATTCACTAGAATTTTTGAAGATACCAGAAAAGGTTTACTGAGCAGTAAGATATTTTTTTTAGATTTCAGAAATTAAAACAACGAGATCAAAGGTGAAAAAAACGGAAATAAATGATAAAACTTTGAAAAAGGAACGAATGAAAAGGTGTTTATACAGAATCTTAAGCAGGCTATTCACACTCTTCCAAAATGGAATTTTGGATACGGAAGGAAAGAATCGTCAGTTTTAAAACTGATGGAAATTGGATAGCGGAATGGAAAACTGGATTCAAACGGAACTCAAAATTCAACATTCATGCGCGATTCTCATTTGGGGCCTCGATGGAGGTAGCATCATCAGGATCTGCTCTAGATTGGGACCTCGCGACGAGGCTAGAAAATCAGGCCGTGTGAGGAGGAGAAATAGGGGATCGAAGAGCGGTAGTAGCGCACTTTGAGCCTGTAAATGACGTCCTCATTTTTTTCGACCTGAATGGGTGGAAAACCAGTCTTGGGACAAATGGAACGGAATGGAATACAGATGAATGTCCAGCTTTATACACGTCATGGAAGATTAATCTATTGTGTTTCAGGATTCCCCCATTTTTTTTTTTAAGCTTTTAATGCTCTTGCAAAAAAATGCATTATTTGATGAGCAGACTGAAATTTTCTATAGCATACTGATGGATTGATTCTAATTTTAACGTTTCTCCGTTTCTAAACAATTTTCCTTGAACTAGTGAATATTTATAAGAATATTCAAATTAAAATAAATATACTTATAATGTTATTTCATATGGATTTGTTAAATTAGATATACATCCACTCTGACTTCCGCCCAAGTTCTTGTCCGACTGCCAGGTCGAAAATCGAACTGGTAGCAAGCCGTATTTATATTTTTTCCACACTATTTTCTAATTCAGACTGTAACAAACATTGATACATAAAATACAAATTCAATCTATGTATGTATAATTACTGTACATAATGTGTAAAAAATACATAATATGTAATTTAATTGTCGTACTGTAAATAAAATACAACCTGAAATTGCGCTTTGTTTTGAAATTTTTGTCGTCACGTAGATGGTCGTAAGTCGTATAAACCGAAGTCATCGAAGAAGGGTATTTATTTCTCAAAATGAAATACAGACGATTTGCATAGGTAATATGAGACATAGAATTATAGAGACAGAATAGATAATTGAGAAGCATCTTCATTATGACACCGAGCACTACTGTAAATCCATTTTAAATCCTGATGCATTTTTAAGTCTTCTAATAATAAACACTAATGGTGTTCTATATTGGTAAGTTTCTATCACATTTACAAAACTTTCCCAAAGGACGAAAATTTAATTTAAGGTATTTCATGAAGATGAATGTCCTAGTTATTCTTGATTTTGCGATATTGAGAAGAATAAGACTCATTGAAATCTTAGCTTTTAAAAATTCCTAACAACAACTCTCGTTATCGTGACAAAAATGCTGGCGTCATGCTTTTGATGAGAATTGGAAGTCTACACCAATGCTGCAATGAAAGTTGATGGTACAAAAGAAAGTATACAATGAATCAGAAAAGATATTTTCCCAGTGGTTTAAGAAACAACCACAAAGACAAACTTTTCTTGAACTTCTAGTGAAATGAACGTTTCTGGTCACATTTAATATTAAAGGGAAAAATGCCTATTTTTTATTGACGCTTTTGTGTCTTTGGAAAAGCCTAGAGCAAAAAATAATATGAAGAAAAGTCCAGTCAAATATTTCAGAAATTGTTTATGAACCAAAACTTTATTTGACTTGGACCTTTGGTCTTGTTTATACGAACTTTCGATGAAGAAAACAAAATCATTATTATTGACTTATGAAATATAATATTGGCTCCATCGTAATCCATTATGGTGGACTAAAAATGCTGTTGGTTTAACCCTATATTGAAAAATAAATCAAGAAAAAAGGCACAATGATAGTAATAATGATTAGTACTACCAAAGGCAAGAGCACCAATGAGAACAAGAAAACACCATTTGTAACATTTATCCACGGCATTATCTCTACATCAAAATCTGTAAAGTCATCAAAACACGTGAGTGAGAAATATGGTCGTTACTCTAAAAGATTCAGTATAGTGATCCGTTTGTGAAATATTATTTTAATCAGTATAAAAATGTTGCAACATGGAAAAAGAAGCTTCAACTGCATTGAAAAGTCTTACCAACGTCGCTAAAAACTCAGGAAGAAAAATTTTGAAAATCGAAGAATCATTTACTCGAAGCCGAGATCTCCATCAGCTACACTTTTTAGGAAGGACACCCAGTGATGTTGAAGTCATTGGGATTGATATATCCAAAGCTCATGGAAGAGCTCAAATTCATCTCAAGAACATGATTGGAACAACAAGCAGCAACTAGAAAACAGAATCCAAAAGGAACATCAACTCACATCCATTCTTCACCTCCTATCACAACTAGCCGAACGAAAAAAAAGAAGGCACGTGTGTTCCATCTTGTTGCTATCTGCTCTTCTTCGCAAAGACTTGTTCAAAAGCAAGTCCACCTAGAATAATAGTCTGTGCACTTTCGGTCCAAATCACAGTCCTGTCTACAGTAACAATGACTGACTTGATATATTCCAGATTTTGTCTGCAATTCTAATTGATACAGCAAGAATTACGCGCATTCTTATTTCGACGTAAATTGATATTTAAACACTGAAATTTGATATGACCCAGAACCAGTGGAGGAAATTAACTCCAATCTAGGAGGTGACGTTCAGATTATTTTCTTAACTTCTGCAGTATAAACGCGGTTAACATTTGTCGGCGTCTGCCTTTCGCCTCTCAACTGCCGAAGAGAAAGTTCTATTTCGTTTCAAAGAGCGGAGACTAGCACTTTCGGAAAGGGGTGACAGGCTATGAGTAAGATGAGAACAATTCTGGAGTTCTTTGTTAGGACGTGCTATAAAAAATGTAAGCATTTCCCCCTCCGTTTTTCACTTTACCCCTATTAAAGTGAAATAAATTCCGCCTGGGGCATGCTCAAAAGCGCGAAGGGTTTGCGCATCTGAGAAGGATAAATAATCTACTTATAAATCTGAGCAAACCTTTTATTACTCTGGAGGAGGGGGAGAGATACATGCATTCTTCAGAGAACAATACAGAGAACAAGAAACTGGTCAATATATTTCTGTTTGGTTATTATGTGTCTAGGTTAAGGTTAGATTAAAATGCATGCAATCCTTATACAAGAGCAGTTAAGTATTTAAGTATCTTGGCGAAATAAGAACAGCAAACATTCTTAGAGGTGGCAGCTATCAAAACACACGTAAGCAAAAGTTGTGGCAACCTTCCGTGGCACGTAACACATCGAGACTGAACTCAGACAAGTTTCGAGGGTCGATGGTCTAAATGCTGTAAATGGCTGCCATGTAAAAATTACTTAATTTTCTTTGCGTTATCAAAAGAACTCTCTGAGTTGTGCTTTAGATGTAATGATATTTATTGTCATATTCTTTAATCAAATGTTATGAGGTAGAGAAACCCCGATGGACGCCTTGTATTATTGTATTTACGGCGGTTGGTTGCACTGTGCAATTCTAAGTGGTACTAACCGTCACTGACCACAGAAATATGAAAATTTAGCATTTGTAAGCATGAAACTTAAATTCTGTTCTTACAGATCACGTTTGTGTTAATTTGATTCAACTACTGAAAGTTGTTGAATATGATGCTTCAAAAAGCCGTAGTTTATTACTAACTATATTCTTAAAGAAGTGAAAATCAAATTACCCCGAATGATGAAACGTCTACTCATGAAACTCACACATCAAGATTTCCTTTCAGTACACTGTGTATATTTAACTCAAAATTCTGATGGAAGCAGTCGTGAAAAATCATTTAATAAAAATGTGATTAATTTTCCTCAAAAATTCATTTAAAAGTTAATTGTTATTTCTAATACACAGATCATATGTTTTCTTTACGGCTAGACAGACTTCTTCAATGTTTCGTATGAATTTTTCAAAATGGTGATTTATTATATCCCTTTTTTATATTAATAAATAATTTTCCATTTGTGTATAACAGTTATTTAATAATGAATACTTTTAAAATCCACTTACTCAGGACTTGAATAATGACGCGGTTTATGACTTCATTGTCATTTACAATGTTTTACCGAAAGAAAACTTTTTTTAATTAGCCGAAAGAATTTATCGAACTAGGAAAGGAATAAAGCATTTAAAGGGAAAAAAGAAGTTAATTGCTACAAACAAAAAGAGTTTTTCAATGGAACAACTTTTTGTAAAGAAACTGTTTTTTTTATTTACAAAAGATTTTTCTTTGAGAGAGAAAATGGGAGAAAAAACTAGAAGAGCTTTAGTATTATCTTATAATTAGAAAAAAGACGAATTAACTTAGTAGTTTGAATTTTCTTATAATAGGAAATAACATTAAACATATGTTCCAAATGAAGATAAATTGAATTAATATGATTGAATTACAACCTTCTTGGAATCCTAGAAGAGAAAAAAAAATTTTAGTTGACTAATAAATTGAGTCGAATTTTTTTTTCTGACTTGTTGAATTATTAAAAATATATTGAATTATAAAAAAATTTTAGTTGACTAATAAATTAAGTCGAATTTTTTTCTGACTTGTTGAATTATTCTTAAATTTCATGAAGATCAATTCCACGAATTCGCTGAAAAGTACTTTATGAACAGTTCTATTCTTTCTTAACATTTCTTTTGAAGGAATATCCGAAATAAGTGTTGTTTTTGCATAAAAAGACGAACAGATAAAATGACATATGTAGCTTCCTGATTATCAAACTGTTTGGTGTTTCCGTTTTTCTTCCAGATATTAATTTTCCGATGTCTTATACTTTAAATTCATTCATGTGCTGTTATTTTACTAGTAAAATGGTGAAAATAACAGCACATGAATGATCTTGATATTTTCCGATTTTTAAATGTTTTCATTTATAATAAATACGAAATAGAACATCAAATCGTATGTTCCAACTATATTGTCATGACATTTGTAGATTTACAGAAAAAAAATACTCTGAATGAAATTTTATTGTAAATTTCTCATTTTAATGAACATAATAAATATTTACAGCTATTTAATAACATCTCAATGTTCCATATTTGTTATTTTAAGACGTTAATAGTTAAAAAACGTGTAAGCGACATTTGAAAAAATCATTTTTCCCCCAAATGATATAAGGTATTAACTTAACAAGCCCCGCACATGGTTGAAATGCAACGAAAAAGTAAGAAGTAAATAAATTCCACATTTAAAATTCATAGACTCACAATACTCTGAATTTTAGTATTGACTGATCAATATTCATTATCGATTTCAGTACAACTAATAAAGGCTTTTCCTCCCGCTGCCTTTTAATCTCAGAATTGCGTACTGGAATATTCCCATTATTTACTTGAAAAAACTATAAAATTTATTACTGTTTGAAGTCATTAATTGATTTCAGAACCCTTACAGCTTTATTTTACTGCAACAGTATGAGAGAAATACTGCTCTCGATATATAGACGTAGCCAAATTACTCGCCAAACGCATGCCAATCTCAATTAAGCATTAATCTTTGCTTTGGTACAGGGTCGCAGTGTCATACTGGGGAGGTGTCGACATCTGAGCCGAAGACTCCAGTTTCGAAATCCGATTAAACTGAAGATTCTCCGTATTTGTGGGCCTGGTGCATGCTAAATCTGACATGGGTGAAACGTCCTCCCGCTGGTGTGGTGCTAAAGTTTGGAGAGGGAGGTTACAGCTAAGGTGTCCTCTTCGTCATCTGACCTCGGTTCAAAATTACAAGGGCCGGCCGTCCTAAAACAAGTTGCTTCAAAACGGGACGTTAATATAACCAACAACTAGCTTATACTCAGTACTTCACAATTATGAAATATTTTCTAGTTTCAGTTTTGGAAATGAGCTGAAACCTGGAATAAGAAATGCGAACATCAGTTTCCTTGCTTGTATTCGAGTTACTTAATTTTTGGTGCTTGTGCGCTTCATTAAAATATAACCAATTTACCCATTATTCAGTAAAACAAGGACTACAATTTGGAGCAAAAGAATGAAAAATAAACATTTACCCAGAAAAGAAATTCTAATACAATTTTCCTATCACCAATAAAAATGTATCAAATGTTTGACAAACGAATGTTGAATTCCGGCAAAAGGAAAATGTTTTCCGCTTATCTATCATATCTTATAAATTTGGATTTGCCTGTCTCTTGTTTTTACCGAAGAGAACAAAGCGGAAGAATTCTAAAACAATTTCTCTCGCTTGATTTCATTCAGGAAAAGCGTTTTAGTGCTCTTAGCGTCATTTCTTGTATCAAATAAATAAAGTAAAAGCGGTATATATCGTTGTGTGCCTGGTTACTTTTTATTCATTCTTTTCCTTACAGTGTGCAAACAACAAATGCTCTCCATTCCTTTCTACATGTTAGTGTTGTGAATAACTTTGATTATTTATAGATTTTGATTTATATATAGCATTCCGACATCTAAAACAATTACACTCTGACTCAAGGCTTTGATTACAAATGACTTAAATCGTAAGTTATTATATTTGTTAATTCAAATTCAACAATACTTTGACTTAAGATTTAGTATAAGATAATTTTAGTTGATAGTCATTATATTAATTTGTATCTGTTAACTCTTAGTAATTAGCTAACGGGTCATTAAATGTTTCTATTCGTTAACGGTAGTTGTTTTCGCTGTTGTGTAGGCAGCAAAATAAAGGACGATTTGGATTTAACTTTTCTTAGACAGAGCTCTGAATTAAAAAAACAGAGGCCATAAATGTTGGCTTGGGTTATAAAAAAAAATAATAATAACTGTCAAAGTTTAGGCAAGTAGAAGCTTTGATTTAACTGATTCAATGACAAAACAGTCAACAAACACTAATAGGCCGATTGACATGCTAGGCGATTTTGATAAAACTTGGTACACATGTTCCTTATCAGCTGACAAGTACTGTAGGGGTAAATAAGCCCTAGCTGAGACTCTCGGGGCACGGCGGGGCAAAGTCCCCGAAATACATAAGATAAATGAGAAGACTGACAAGCTTGGCGATTTCTTTTCTCTCCTTCTTTTAGAGCTGAAACAACAAATGTCTTCCATTCATCTCTACGTGTTCCGAGGTCTAGTTGTGTGGAGAGAATTTTTGTACAGCAAATGAATGATATTTGTTGTGACCAGGGAAGAAATATGGCTGATTTCGCTGTTCATTTAACCAAAAAAATATAGCATTTTCGTCGAGCAGTGCTTAAATCATCCCTCTTGTTTGAAAGCATGGGGGAAAGGATAAAGTTTCTTTTCAGTAGTTCTGAGACAAAGCCATGAAAGGGAAATAATAGGCAAACAGTTTGAAAGCATTCGACATCATTTTTCATCTAGTAAATAGCTCAATGGTTTCCAAAATTAAACTAGCGCGGTACAGTCAATCTGCATCACGTAAGCATGAATGGACTCCGCCACGAATGGTAAGCTCTGTAGGACAACAAAACATAGTAATAATTGTCATAAACATTCAAATGTCAATTTAATCAAAGCAATATAAAGAGAGAATTATCTATGTGAGCTTATCCCTTTTTCTGGATTGCTTGCTGGATGCTTATATGTAATTACATACCCCAATATAACCGATCCTTTTATAAATAATAATCATATTCCAATATTTAAAAATATCTATAATATCCAAGGTTCTTATTGTTGGAGATTCAAATGAAATTGTTCAGTCACTGAATGAAAAGCATCTCATTGGTTTATTTCGTGACGTAGCCGAAGTTACGGCACTAGTTGAAGTTGATTGGTTGTTACAATCTATATATATTTTGTTCATTTGTGTTTTTAAAACAAGCAGTCGAATGGATGGCTGTCAGTGAGTGTGTAAGCTGCAAGACAGCAGCATGTTTCCTTTTTTAAGTAAACTGGATTAAAACTATTTTGTATTTTGAACTGCCTGGTTTCTGAGTTACTCTGCAATTTACACTCACGGCTTGCCAACACTTATGGCCTCTGTTTTTTTAATTCAGCGCTCTGTCTAAGAAAAGTTAAATCCAAATCGTCCTTTATTTTGCTGCCTACACTACAGCGAAAACAACTACCGTTAACGAATAGAAACATTTAATGACATGTTATTATACATTTCATATTGTATAAAAACGGATTCAGAACCCTCCGCGCTTTTGCGCATGCGCCGGGCGCAGTTATTTTCTTCAAAATAGGGAGAAAGTGAAGAATGGAAGGGTGATGTTTACATTTTACTGAGCTTGATCTAACAAATAACTCCGGAAATGCGCTCATATAACTCATTGCCTGACACCCCTTTCCGGTGTAAAATCGTCCAAAACTGGTAGTCTCGTAATCCGTCGCTGAACAATAGTTTATGTGCCTTTTACAACTCTAGTGACAACAGCGCTTCGTTCCTGCTTGCGCCACGCACTTTTGAATTGCACAATGAACAATCGAGTTGCATTAAAAGCTTTGTGCAACATCTTTATAACTCTCTCTTTTTAATCATCTGTACAATGTCGACCTGCTGAGTTAATGATAATTGACGTAAACTTTATTTTAAATCCTTGTAATGTTTTAGTAAAGTTTAGTTATTTATCAATATGTGTTCGTCCTTCTGAGTCCTTCGCAAGCCAGTTGAATACGTAATAGTTTTGGGAAGTAATTAATTAATTATATTATTGAATTTTGTGTAGAATGAAACCTGTGTGCGGAAACCACAAACTTTCTTTCCTAATATTTATATTTCCGATATTTGAATAAATCAAAAATGACTTCAAAGTTCGGGGATGATTTGCGCATTTAAAATTCATGCTGTGCTTCCAAACAAGTTGACTCATTTCTCGCGCCCCAAACTCTGTTCTCTATAACCATAACTGGAAAGGGGAAACTGAATGGGCTTCTATTTAATTATTCCACAGAAAACTTTCCGAAGTCGGGATGGAGGGCGGCGGTCTGGCCATGGAACAACACGGAATGTAGTCTGTTTATGCCTGATTTAATTCCATTCACTTAAAATTCAGGCGCGTTTCTCTCTGTATGAGGAGACGAGTTCTGTGTTGTGGTCGAGAGGACTTGTAAAATTATTGAAACATTTTGCGAAGGCTGTTTATCGTCAAAAGGTGAAGTTATGAATTCTGTGACTAGTCTTCCGGTGCTTTAGGCTCGAAAACTGTTTACATTTGCCGTTTGAACGTGACAGGAGTAATTTCTCTTCAGGTAGCTGGGATGGTTACTGTGGTAACGTGTAAATTTCTCTTAAAGAAGAAATATGCTGACTCTTTCTGAATATGCTTTAATGGGACAGAAGAAGGCAATAGGCATTATCGGTTTAATGAATATAGGAAGTATCTTGATATGGAGTGCGTCAATTAATCGCTTCGTAATGCAAACATACCGTTTATTTTTAACATTAAGTCAACGTGGACATCGTTATAGAGGGTATCAAAGGTAAGTGGTACCCTTGACATAATATGATTGCCATATGGGCGCTATGCTGAACGATATATCGTGAAGATATCGTAACAATATTGTAGAACATCCAGTGGCGAATCGAGTTCGGTGTTGTATTCGAGAGGACTTGTAAAATTATTGAAACATTTTGCGAAGGCTGTTTATCATCAAAAGGTGAAGTTATGAATTCTGTGACTAGTCTCCCGCTGCTTTAGGCTCAAAAACTGTTTACATTTGCCGTTTGAACGTGACAGGAGTAAATTGTTCTTCAGGTAGCAGGGATGGTTACTGTGGTAACGTGTAAATGATGGTCACACTGTATTTCCACGCAAAATGAATGATACATTTTAAAACACCGCCTCCTCATTTATTTCCACGCCAATGAGGAAAAGAAGCTAAAGAAATCCATTTCGTATATTTATCTGATTATCTTAGAAGGGTGAAAAGAACAGGTTGATGAACATTTATCTTAAGAACCTTGAATGGAAATAATAAAATAACCATTCAACAGTTTGTGAATTTAAAACTTCAGCTGATATCCAACATTTTTTCAGTGAATTTTTCCAGCTAATAATTTCCTAATCTTTAGTTACTATTTTTAGTTTACTGGTGAAAAGCATAGGAAAGAATCAATAACCAGTAATATTTCAGATATCGCAATGAAAGTTTGGTAAAAATGCAAAGGCACCTGCAAATGTTTGTGGGTATAAAGGTGCCCAACGCCTACGATATGTACGGGAAATTAAGATCAGCAACATTTTCAAGAGAGCAGGACATTGGGTTGGGTCTCGGATTCCGAAACCATTGCTTTTGCGCATGCGCCAGGCGGAGTTGATTTCACCAAAACAAGGGTGAAGTGAGAAATTACCATGACGTAACAAAATAAACTCCGGAAATGCACATCTTACTCCTTGCCTGTCACCCCTTTCCAGAGTGAAATCGTCAAAAAGTGTTAGTCTTGGCATTTTGAAACGATCAGTACGTGGACAATTGGAGGAACTGAAAAAGATTCTGCTTTTATTAATAGTTTGTTCAAGTTGGCATTTTAAGGTACAGTATATTAAAAACAAAGAGTAGCATTCATAAATGTAATAGAATTAATAAAAATTTCTGTATCGAAAAAGGAAGCAGGAAAACTGATAATATTTCTGGAATTCATCCAGAAAGTATGTGTATTCAGCTGCGTTGAACTAAACTTGCTAGACAGGAAGTATGGAATTAGAAAAATGCATTATTCTTGGTTATGTTTTGTATTGGTTGATAAATTATAACTTGCAATAACCAATTTCCACTCGTTGATTACATTCTTTTATTGATTTCACTTTTTGACGGATTTTTAAAAATGATTAAACGGATTGTTAAACAAAGTAATTAATTAGATAACCAAAATAAACGCGCACCAAAACTCATATTGGCGCATGATAACATGACATTTCTTCTTAAAATTTTAGTTTTTATTTATTTATAATTTGTTTTTATTTGAGATGGTGGTATCATAATTGAATTCATGTAGTTTTAGGTAAGATTTCCGCGCAGTGTAGTTTAAACTTATAATAACAAATGATAAAAAAAAATTTTTTTGCAAAATATATTCACCCCATCGAGAAGTTACTTTTTAGTCCATTAAACATATTAAATATGTAGATTTTGAAGTGTGTAAGTGGGATTATAACAAAATGGAGATATAACAGTGTTGTTTAAACCTATAATAACAATTGATTAAAGAAAACAATTTTTGTAAAATATATTCATCCCATCGAGAAGTTACCTCTTAGTCCGCCAAACAAATTAAGTGTGGAGATTTTAAAATGTGGAAGTGGGATTACAAATAAATGAAATATAACAAATACAAATGGTAATAATATTAGTATTTAACTAAAATATTTACCGTTGAGCAATAGAAGCTGTTTTAAGCAAATTCTGTCGTTGGAAGATAAAAGTTTCACAATCCCTGCTTAAAGCAAGAATATCCATGATTGGTTCTTTAAAATCCCATAAAAAATTTCAATACACTTCTGAAAATATAATAACAAAATGTCCATTATTTTGAATTTTAAAAATATTCAAGAATTTACCTGAGGGTATCATTTCCCGTCCATTATTTCATAGAGCTTGTAGAAAACTCTTATTGGGGGGAAACGTTTCAGGAAGCACTCGTCTTTATAGCAGAGGCAAGAAAAAAAATCCTCTTTTTCTCTATAATTTTTAAAATTGCTTTAAATGAAGTTTCGCGTGTTTTAAATGGAACCCATTTTTCATCTCCTTATTCATACTTTTTTCTATTGTTAAAATATTTTTCAACAAAAGGAATTTACATAATTTAATTCTTCTTTTGAAATAAATTCATATTTTTTAAATCCTTGTTTCTATCTGTTTTAAGAAATGCGAAATCTAAAAAAATTCTAATTTTAATTGACAATGGAAATTGTCAACTAAAGTTAGAAAATTTTTGTTTTAAATTGAATTTTAAAGTTAAACCAATCGTCAAGTCCTTTAATCAAAAGTTATGAGGTAAGGAAAACCCCGAGAATAATTTATGGATTATGATAAATTCCTTGGCTGCAATACGGACACAACTAGAAAAAACACGAATTTCGAGTTATGACCATTTCCAACATTGCAAAATCGTCTTATTTTCAGCATAACCGAGCTCCAATGAATCATTTTAGTAATGCTTAACCTTTAATCCATCAATCAAGTGTGCGATTCCTGAATTTAAAGGAACCAACGAAATCTTTGACCACCTTTATCTCAAAACATAATTTTTCGAGATGTGCCAATATTGCAGTCTATGAACAATATATTCTTTCAAAGACACTGATATTTACCCGAATTATCACGAATCTTTTCCAAACTTTATCCGAAGTAACCGATTATCGATATACCATAAACTTTTATGGGAATTTGGTGAATTCCTTCGGAAGAGACAAATTTAAATAAAAAACTGTACAATTTCTTATCTCATTTATATTAATACTAGCAGTACCCTCACGTCGTTGCTCGTGACATCCTGAATTTCAACAATTTTTAAAAAAAATGCCTACAATCTTCAGCTTCAGGTTTAAACTTTAAAGCCACATTATGTAAATAGCTCCTTGAAGTCATGTTTCATTTTTTTTTCAGTTTCAGCGAAAGTACACGCAGGCTGAACATGCCTTCTGGAACTAAAGATATCACCCTTTACACTCGACTATAAAAAGTATCAAAACAAACAAATTAAACCATGATATGTCGGCGCGACGACGGACGGTACGATCGTACTGCAAAATCTCGCTGAAAGCAAAGGGATTATGATGTCACGTGGTTTCTACGAAATGCATGATGGGAATAGAACACCGCGACCTTGGGTACGAAGAATCACAGAGGGAAAAATGGAGCGAAAATATTTTAACACTTCAAAAAAAATTAATTAAAATTCAACCATATAATATATTTTAACCGTTCTTGTGTTAAATCAGGTAGGGAATATTCCATTCATTACCTCAAAAAATGAAAAAAGATAACATTGTTAGAACGGTAGATGCAGTACATTTAAATGCGAAAACAAAATTTCGTCGGCAAAATTAACTATTTTTTAAAAATTTCTCAAAATTCAGTAAATTACATCTAAAGCTCAAAACAAATTTCATTAGAAAGAAAATTGTTTGTTCTATCCGATGGTGTATTGATTGCTTTTCAATTAACGTTAGAAAAGATACTACAGCCGTAAACGTGCCGAAAATGACCCAAACAACACAAAACATTAAATAAAAAATTTTCTAGATAAAATTTTAAAATTCGGGCTTCGAGGCGCATTGAATCACCATTATGACTACCTGTGTGCCAAATTTCATGACTGTAAGTACGATAGATTAGTCTGGACATCGCGCTCACGCACATAACGATTGCCTTTTATAAGTATAGATAAGAACTTTAATACACGTCTCACTTGAACAGCTTTTTAAGAGTTTATGAAGCTCTGGTGTAGAATTTTGGCCTCAATTGCAATTCTTGAGTGTCCTGTACAGAAATTGATTTATTGGATTAGCATTTATTTGTCAAATATCATATATAATATTCAGACATTCTATTGAAAGACTGAATTTCACACAATACAGGAATCATATAAGTAAAAACATATGCAAGCATACATAAACATATACATTTTAGGTAGATTCCTTATAGGAAGTCTACCTATTGCAATGGTTCTCATGACACGACCTTGGGAAAATTTCTACAGATCTTCACCGATCATGACCCCTAGAACCCAAAACCACCGTTCGTTAAAAAGTTTATATATATATATATATGTATAACGCTTTTTCCCATGTTATCTTGTGAACACGAAAACTGGAGTAATTTTGATGTAAATTTAATCTGCTTGGGATATGTTGTAAGGATAGTGAAAATCTCGGTCGAGTTCGTAGATGGGCTATGCAGCTCAAAGGGGGTGGAAATGGTGGGGGGTGGAAATTTTCATTTTCCCATAATTCCTTTACAATTGAAAATAGAAAGAAAATACATATTAGGAGAATTATTGCCTTATCATGACGAACATTTTTTGTATTTAAACTTTTTCGATGGCTACAATTGCTTAGAAGTTATGAGCTGAAAAGTGATTTTCCCACCCTTCCCCGCCTCTCCCCCTAACTTAAAGTACGTTTTAACCTACGCATGTTACCCCTTGTTGGAAAGCTCTCGTCATTTGCAGTCTCTTCCACCCGGTTTCATTCTTGCAGGTCTAATCCTTATGAGAATACAGTGCGAAATGTTCTTTTCCTTATTATTAGTAGTAGAAATGTATACGTATAACGCTTTTGCCCATGTTATCTTGTGAACACGATAACTAGAGTAATTTTGCTTAGATTTTAATTGGCGAGGGATATGTTGTAAGTTTGGTGAAAATATCGACCGAATTTGTAAATGGGATAACCAGCTAAAAGGGTGGAAATGGTGGGGGGACTGAAAATTTCATTTTCCCATAATTCTTTTAGATTGAAGATAGAATGAAAACTCAAAATAGGCGAATTATTGCCTCTTTATAATAAACAACTTTTGTACTGAAACATTTTTGACAGCTACAATTTTTTAGAAGTTATGAGCTAAAATGACACTTTCAATCCCCTCCCCATCATTTCCCCATAGCTCTGTTACAATTAAAGATAGGAAAAAAATTCAATTAGGCGAATTATCACCTTATCAGAACGAACAACTTTTACATTAAAATTTTTTGTCAGCTAATATTGCTTAGAAGTTATGAGCTGAAAAGCTATATTCAATTC
>BGPR01000752.1:320535-340501 GCA_013235015.1 Araneus ventricosus
AATTCCCCCCCCCCCTCAATTTATCATTTCTCCATTGCTCTGTTACGATTGAAGATAGAAAGAAACTTTCAATTAGGGGAATTATGACATAATCATAACGAACAACTTTTATATTAAAAGTTTTTTGACAGCTACAATTGATTAGAAGTTATGAACTGAAAAGCGATGTTCAATTCCCCCCAATTTATCTTTTCCCCATAGCTGCGTTACGATTGAAGATAGAAAGAAAATTTCAATTAGGGGAATTATCACCTTATCATAACAAACTACTTTTATATTGAAAGTTTTTTGACAGCAAGAATTACTTAGAAGTTATGTGCTCCCATCAGCCGCATTCACTTCCACTTTTTGTATGGTGAACAAGCTGATATACCTGGCTTTGCTCCGGATTAAAATGCTTTCATGTCTAATATTTTTAATGTAAAAACTACTATTGTATAAAAATTATAATACACAAATTCATTTTCTGATCTGAAACGTTTTTAATTAAAATGAGAATATCAATTGAAACAAACGATTTTTAAAAATAGCTGTTTTCTCCATAAATTATTATTTGTTATATAGGTACTTCAAATTTCGTTAACAATTACTAAAGTAAAAGAAGGAAAGGTTTCAAAATGAATATTTTGAAACAATTAAATTAACTATTAATTACTCATTAATTTAAAGAATGAAAATAAATCAATCATTATTTGGACCCGATATAAATTTTTAATCGTCTACTTTTAAAATTTTCTTTTAGCATTAGTCCAGAATTCTGTGAATGTATTCTGTCAACTATATATATTCGTATTATTCTTGTTCTTCAACAATAAAGAATATTGTTACGAATTCTGTATAAAATTAATTTTGAAAAAATATTAAAATGAGAGAATCAAATTGTATGGAAATGAGATTTTTGTCACTGAAATGCTAATTTTTAAAAAAATTAATAAGTTGTAAAAATAAATTCGTGAGATAATGTTTTCCAAAGATATCGCGGATAAACGCCTTGATTAATTTTTAATTAACTGAAATAATAATTAACTTTTGGGCTTTGAGAAGTTAAGGTGAACTTTCTCCTGTCTTAAATAGAAAGTGTGTAAAGTCTGGTTGAAATCAGTCCAGTAGTTTAGGAGGAGATGTGGAGCATACATACAGACACAATAACTTTTATTTAAATTACTAATTATTAGATCATTACAAGATTAAGAATGCTGGCATATACTATAAGCCATAAATAAGGTTTTAGTGAAGATATCGTCACAATTAACTAAATATTTAAATTTATTTAGATAAATAGTTAATTTTAATTAATCAATTAGTTAAATTTAGTACTTAATTTGATAATTAGTTAATTTGACAGATTACTTTAATTTAATATTTAACTAAACATCGCTGCACAAAGATTTGTTTAATAAATTTAATATAAAATACCAAAAAATATATATATATATATAAGAGTTCCCTTTCACCTTTTTTAAATTTAAAAATATCTCATTAACTTTAAAATTGTTTTGGGATTTTCTGCCTGAGTATTTGCTTTTAACTGTCGATGGAGATTTAAATTTCCTGTTCAAAATGGCTGCATTAATATCCTATGCTTTAAACACACGTGTTAAATTTGAAACTCACAATGTTCAATAATTTTTATTCTCTTATGTGTTAAGAATGTAGTGACTATTATTTATGTAACCAGGGAATTCTCTAAATGAGCCCATTCTAGCAATGTTTAAATGTTTCATGCCATGTGATTTTACCATATGACAAAGTAATGTTCACACAATTATATGGTAACTTAGATTAAATAAAGTAATCTAGAGTCGTTCTTCATTCGTGTCAAGTGTCAATTTCTTGCTACTGTTTCAGATAGGCTGGCTTAATGTTATCTAGGGGATATTTGCACTGCTGGGATGTTTATTTTTTTATGATTCCTACCTGTTGAATGATTATGGGTTGGGATATAAAAAAAAATTTGACCAATTTACTGACCAATAAATCTAGCATAACCTTCTGGAATGAAAAATGGACTGATAAAACCTTAATATAGTAAAAAATTAAATGTCATGAAAACAGAATCACAACGTAAATATTGCAATGTGTAGTCATTAAAGTCATTGGCTATGTCTGTATTGATCAATGTGTAATATTTCATTACTTTTGTAACATTAGCGTAAAGGAATCTACCTTCGCCTTCAAGCTTGCCGAAAAGGGATTTTTTTATATATATATATACATACAATACATTTTTTCTTAACAGTTATTTATTTACTACAAAATATTGTTTTACTAATTGCATAGAGGTATATTAATGCAACGGACGAGCTACAAAAAATGCGTGTCTTAAGGAGGCAATTTAACAATGCAAATTTGTTAATGCCTATTTCTCAGTACTACGAAGAACTACATTCTGAATCATGTTTACTTGCAAGAACTAATAAGACGCACATATTTATGACCACTTTTTTCTCAAGTTAAGCAGAATTCTGTTACATAATTGAACAAAGCTGCCTTCTTCTGCTTCATTATTCAAATTGCATTCAAAACAACGGCGAAGAACGAAATTAAAACGTTCGAAAGAGATACTGGAGCTGATTTTAACCACAGTTACTACAACGAAAATACCCTGAATTTATTTGTAAAAGTATACAGTCAACTCAGAGCACTTTTCATGAATATTCAGTTATCTTACTGCAAATCTTAAATTTTTAATTTAAACGTAAATGCGAAATACTTTCCAGGGAAAAAGAAATTGTGTTTTCGTGGAGAATTGGGCACAAACATATTTGTTCCAAAACTGGAAAGAACTATATGGATTAAGTTTCGACTTCTAAAATGTGACTGTGTTTTTCATAGTTAATCAATTCCAATTATAGATATAAAGACTTCGATATAGGGAGGATTAGAACTGTTTGAAGTTTCGATGGATTTAGTATAACAAACTATATGTTCAAGCTTTCATATTAATAAATAACATATTGATCAATAATAAGGATTAGAATTTTGAAAGATGCCGCACTATTTAAACGTAAGTTCTTTCTTTTTCGTGGCAGATATTTTAGAAGATGTAGCACTATGTCAAAGTTCTTTCTTTTTGGTGTGGAATATAAATCTTAAATTTCCTAAAAGTTGTCAAAAGTTAAAGAATCGCTATCAATAAATTAAAGAGTTCTGAGAGGAATTATCAAATTTTGTAAAAGGCGAACGGATGAAAATGTGGCCAGCTGTTGCAAATACCTTTTCCTTTGGCGAATTTTATTTTTTGCAAAAGCATTTTTCCGTTTCTTTATCAAGTTTATATCCAGTTTAATTTTTGACACCGAAGAAAATTATTTTCAAATTTAAAAATTTGGTCAGTCTCAGCTCTGTCAAAGTACTTGTTAGAATCCCTGAAGATGAGCTGTTCGATCAATTTCCCCAAATTGTCGAATATTGCAGGGAAATTACAAATTTACCTCCTCCATCTTCGCTCATTAAAAAACGTTGCATAGAAGTTTTTTAATTGAAACCTTTTTTGGCGTAATTTTGTGATTGGCGTGAGTGTGGGAGTTCTGGTCCAATTTTGACATAAAATTATTAACCAATCTTTAATTTATTTAACAAATCGCCATCATATTTTTTAGGTTTACATTTTAAACAGGCCCGAATTGTCTTGGATGGATTCGGAGATGCTGATCATTTAGTTTTTCATTATTATCGCACAAAGGATTTTCATTTGGTCATCCTCCGCAGAAGAACATAAATCTATTTGGTTTAAATCTTTGGCAAATAATTCTTTATTTTCGAGAACACTTAATATTGAAGAAATAGCTCTTGAATAATTTACTTCAGAAAAACACCATCTACTTTTTCAAAACTATAATTTAACTATATATTGTTTAGCAAAAAATCTTTAACAATAACTCGATTAATTTCACTAGAAATAAATTTGAAAATTTATATCTGTTTTTTTTTATACACATCCATATGTTTTCTTTATGGCTATAATACAGCCACCTTTTCCCCAATGATTTCTACGAATTCATCAAAATGGTGTTTAGCTATACTCTTTTTTGAATGTTAATAAATTATTTTCCATTTGTGTATAATAGTTGTTTAATAATGGATACTTTTATCATGCACTTACTCAGTACTTGAATAATGACACGGTTTATGATTTCATTTCCATTTATTCTTTCATAAAGAGGATATTAACTGCGGCAAGTGAAGGAATTTTTCAATAGAATTTTGTTTCAAAGGAATTGCTTTTTAATTGCAGACTTTTTGAGAGGAATAGGGAAAAAAATTCCAATTGTATGTAGAAAAAACGAATAAGAAGTCCGATAATAGGAAATGGCATTTATCATGTATTCAAGATAAAAATAAATCAAATTAATATTGTTGAATTACTAACTTTCTTGAATCCTAGAAATTTTTTATATGGAATGACATAAATTACGTCGAATTTATCGTATGACTTAAATTTTAAAGTTAAATTATTCTTAAATTTTATAACGATGAATTCCGCCAATTCACTGAAAATTACTTCTTACTTTTCCTTACCTCTCTCTCACATTTTATATTTATTTACACAACGTGAAAAACATGTTTTCTAAAAGGAATATTTGAATAAGTTTTGTTTTTCTGATAAAATAACGTATTAAGCATACTGATTATTATATTGTTTGCTGTTTCCGCTAATATCAAAAATATTATAAAAAATTTTTATATTTTAGTAAAAATAACGATAATAACAGAACAAATCTTGAATTTTCTCGGTTATTAAATGCTTTTATTTATTATACAAAAAATATAAAATAGATTGTTGAATATCTATTGCCATGAAATTAGTAGTTTTATGGAAAAATATATTTTATTTATTAAAATCAATACGTTTATTGAAAATTTTAATAAACATAAAAAATAATTGCAGTCATTTAATTACATCTGAAAGCCCAATAGTTGTTGTTTCAAAAATTTAATAGTTGTTTAAAAGATGTGAAAAGTGGCTTGTGTAAAATTCAGCTGTACCTAATGGAAACATTTTTTAAAATTCACATGCCCTTACCCCTGTAGATTCCTCAGGCGTATCAGCACAATGCAAAATTAAATAAAAAACTTGAACTTCAAGAAGTTTAAGAATCAGAACATTCTGAATATTAGTGACGAATGGTCGAGTTCAAATCAATTTTCCGGCCACTAATTAATGGTACAAGGGTCTCTACTTGTCTCTTTTTTAATCTGAGAATTGTGCAACGTGATATTGTCATCATGCATTTGAAAAAAATTATTATTTCTTTACTGCTCGAGATCACCAAATGATTTCAAAATTCATACAGCTTCATTTTCCTGGAAAATCTGGAGAAACATTTTGTCCTCGAAATATTAGTGCAGCCAAGATTATCACCACATAAGTGCTAACTTCATCTCAGCCTCAATATTTGGGTTCAGTACTTTACCTTTTACTTATAATAATGAAGTATCTTCTTACTTTTTTCTCAGAAACCAACCAAATCTGAAGAAAAATCAACAATTTCTTATTTACTTTTCAGTTACTTGTCTTTTTAGGATATGTCTAAAAACCTTACTTTTTAGTCACCAAAACAAAGGCTACCTTCTGAAACAGAAGAAAAACTTTTTACAGACTCAGAAAAACACTTTGAGATGAACTTCATTATTGCCAATAAAATTGCATCAAATTACCTTTTAGTTAGCATATCTTATAAGCTTGGGTTTACCTGAACCCTTTTTTCCCCGAAGAGAACGTAGCTCACTTTGGGTAAAATCTGAAGCAATTTCTCTCACTTGACTTCATCTAGGAAAAGCGTTTTGCTGTTCTCTACGTTCAGTACTCGTATCAAATAAATAACGTAAGAGTAGTATATATCATCGTGTGTCTGGTTATTTTTTATTCATTATTTTTCTTACGGGGTTTCAAACAACAAATGCTTTCCAGTCCTTTATACGTGTTCAGAGTTTCAGTTGATGCGGAAAGCAGTCTTGCGCAGCAAATGAATGGTATTAGTTGAGGTCACTGAAGATATATGGTTGAGATTTGTGTTCATTTAACCAAAAAATACTGCACTTTCGCCAAGAACTGATTAAATTATTCTGTTATATGGCTTGAACTGCAGTGGAGTAAGCTTTTCTGCAAGGAGCTCCAAGACAATAGGCTTGGAAACGAAATAAGTTGTGAGCAGTCAACACATTATTTTATTTGATTTTTTAAGTTCTATAATTTGGATTTTATGCAAATTACTTTGACGTAGCTTGAACTTTTGATCGTTTAGTTTAGTTATATTAACTTCCCGTTTTGAAGCAACACGAGGGGCTGTTTTGGAACTAGCCTCGCAATTTTGAACCGCTGTCAGATGTCGAGGACGATATCTGAGGTGGCACTCCCCTCTTCAAACTTCCACACAGCAGCGGGAGAGCGTTTGACCCCTACGTCTGATTTAGCGTGAAACAGATCCATTGCATCTTCAGTGGAATCGTGTTTCGAGCCCGGAACCCTCCGGCTCCGAGGCCAACACCTTACCGTTAGGCCACCGCGTCCTATGAATGAAGATACTTTATAAAGATTCTGTATGTTATATGTAGTATGTTCTGTATGTTATATGTAGTATGTTCTGTCTTCATTTATTCTTCTGTATCAGAAAAATATCATTAAATTCAGGTTTTTTTTCTTAAAATTTTGTACAAGTATTCAAGGAGGATCGGGTTGATATAATGAAGATATTTTAAATTTTATGTGTTTATTATTAATATTTGAAAATATTGTTGAACGCAACTCCTCGAATTTACTAACGTGGCACTCATATGTACTATGTTACCTAGTTTATGAGATGAACGTATTTAGTGCATCCATCGGTGAAGCTGTGTGGCTCGTTGTGAAAGCATTCTATATGTGAAACCTGCCATGAAGAGTTAACATTTTTGTGATTCTTATAGTGTGGTGTTTAGAAAATGCAACAATAAAAGGGCAAAATTAGAATTTTATTTTACAAGCTATCAAAATAACAAATATATTTTATCTGCTTTTGTAGTTATTTTTTAAAGAAAGTGCTTAAAATTTTTTTTTCTCAATAATCCTTCTTTAGATGTTCTGGATACATAGAGTTTATTCACCGTACTTTATTACTTTATGCCATTAATCTCCATAATGTTTTGAATTGCGTTTCTTTATATATTTTAAACTATTAAAACAAAGCTATGCTATTTTGAAGTTTTTTTCTTCTAAAAATTTCTTTTCTGGTTTATTAGATGTTCCATTCTTCCAAATTTACCAACTTTTTTTGTGTCATTCGTCACCACGTCGTCTGAGATGCGTATTTATATAACATAACACCACTCCATGCCCCTGCAACTATAACCTTAAGGTTATTTAAGCAGTGTCGCGGTCATGAAGTGGAAGAAAAAACACAACACCCGAGGGGGTGAACTCTCTTAACACTTGACAATTCTCTATACCGTTGCCTAATTAAAAACGCAACAAATTTACAAATATTTACAGAAGCTATTGCATTAGGAAGGATTGCTATTGTGCTATACATTATAAAAATATTTTGGCAACACAGAGTAAAGATGCGCATTTATAGCACTTTAGCGTCCTTATCACCATTATTTTCTAAATTCTTTTTTTCTTTATAATGCTCTGAGCAATATACTTTAAATCTGACCACCCTATATTTTGTTGACATATTGCGGCGAAATCAATAACCTTTCCCCAACAGAAACATTCAACAGTATGTAATCATTCATCTCATGTTTTATATGCATTTCTTCAACACCATTTGAATTCAAGAGGAGAAACCTGTGCGAAGACCCGCAGCTTTCTTTCCTAATACACACACTTTCGATTTTTGAATAAATCGAAATGACTTTCAAAGCTTGAGGAAGCGTTGCGTATTTAAAATTCATACAATGTTTCCAAACAATCTACCACATTCCTCGTGTCCCAAACTCTGCTCTCTTACATCTATAACTGGAAAAGGGAGATTGGATGGGCTTCTATTTAATTATTCCACCGAAAACTTCCCAAAATGGGATGTAGGACATTGGTTTGGCCCTGAAACAACACGGAATGCAGTCTATTTATGCCTGATTTAATTCAGAAATCAGAAATTCAGAAGCGTTTCTCTCTGTCTGAGGAGATGAGATCGGTGTTGTTGTGGTCGAGATGGTTTGCAAATTGGTGAAACTTTGTATGAAGGCTGTTTATCGTCAGAAGTTAGAGTTATGAATTCTGTGATCAGTCTTCCACTGCTTTAGGCTTGCAAACTGTTTAACATTTGCGGTCGGAACGTGACAGGAATGATTGTTCTTCAGTTGGCTGAGAAGGTTCCCGTCGTTGTTTGCGGAGATATCACTTACTGAAAGCTGTAATCGGACCAACTTTCTGAATATGTTCAGAATGTCAGAAAGCAGCAAGGAATATTCATTAAATTAATGGGTGCATTCATTAATGTAATACTGGACAATATAACAAGTATTCATCAATCACCCCAATGTATTTCTTTTTGTGGGTAGACATTGCGCATAATTTTAATACTCAAGACCCATGCTATCAATGAGTTGAGAATATCCACTGAGATTGAATGCTTCCAAATGCCAATTCAAATTCTTATTAATTTACAAAACTATCTACTTTATAGTCTTGAATATATTTCATAATTTATGGGATATTCTAATAATTTTTTTAAAATTCACTAACAGATGACATCTCTCGTATTGAATTGAAATTAAATAAAATCAAACCACTAATTGTTAATTAAACTCTAAAAATATTAAAATATTGTATTGGCGCATGGAACACACAACTATACAAAGTTGCAAAACACTCTCACATCAGAAATTCAGTGTAAAATCGATTACAGTATTCCACCTTAAAAATCATGAAATTAGCCAATTTAAATAAAAGCGGGTAAAACTTACGAGTCAAAGATTATACGCATTCGGCGATAAACTCGGTAAACTGACGATTTATTGTCATATTTGGCAACCATAGGTAAGTCTTTAATCTTCATCATCATGTTAGTTATCTCAAAACTTGATGACGCTTCTCGTTTTTGTTAGCAGAGCCTAGTTAATACAATATTTTCACCTACTAGTGTTTTGAGAAGATTATTTTTATTTTTGGAAATTTCGGGGAACAATGAGGAATGATAAGAGCCAGAAGTTTTATATGACAGCATTTCTAAGCTCTTACACAACATATTACTATTACAGAAATATATTCAATGTCTTGTCTTTAATTTTGATTCTAAATGTGTAATTTTTCATTTTTTTCTTGATATCATGGTCTATTAATATTTTGTGTTAAATTAAGAATAAATATTTTATATAGCGTATAATTTATGTAGACAGAGATATATCGATTGAGTTTACATTCATTTCATATGTGTATGCAATGATTTAACTTTTTAATCTTTTTTGAAATTAAATCCTTTTTAACGTCACCTAATTTTTAATTATAAACGAATTATTTCTACTTCAATGTTAGATAAACGCTCTTCTACTTTAATTTAGAGTCGCACTATTTTTTAAGCCTCAAATTCGGTACTCTCCCCGTTTCGAACTGCTTAAGCTCTCCGCGTGTTTTCCTCTTTTTACAATGTAACTCCTTCCTGCTTAGACGCGCTGCTTTGCGCGTAAACTCTTCAGACCTGGCCATGAGTTTAGATATTATTATAACCGTTATCTATTTAATATATCCTGTATTATCATCTTTAAAATCGATAAATAGAAATTGGAATAAAGTATTGATTGGATTTACTACTGCCTTGTTATTCAAGATGCTTGTTTACACCTCACCTAAAGAATGATGTTACATGTATATAGTACGACTTTTAGAATCTTTAATTTTTAAAGTATGCATTAGTAATAAAATATGAAACACATATGTTTATCACGAAGCAAATATATTTTAAGACGAAATTCTCAAAATATCAAAGTACATGTATCGAAGGAAGAAAAAAAAAAGTATCCCTTTAGGTACTCCTTTATGCTTTAATTTTTTTTAAAAGTTTGTTTAAAAACTGTGCAACAAAACTCTAAGGCGGAACTCCAGATTTCCCTTCACTCTTACATTACAAACACTGACGAAAAAAGAAGGTTTTCAATTATGCATGAACGTTGAAAAACTCGTTTTTCAAAGACAAATATTTAAGTCTTCGGAGAAACTGAAGAAGTGCATTTCTTTTTAAAGCCTACCAGCATCAAGAATGCTAGCGTTAGGATAAATATTTTATCAACTTTGTTGGAAATGGAAGTTCCAGGAATATGCAAAATAAGTTAAATAGAAAAAGATATACCATCTTACTGAACAATGCTACAGAGTGTACTTTCGTCATCAGCCTGTTGAGAAAATTTTTAAATTATTCCGTACCAATATTTTCATGTTTACTTCTGATTTATACAGTGAATATTTGTTTAGATGGAAGCAATTCCCCTTGGAAATATAAAATGCATACATATTCGTACGATCTACAACTAGAATTTATTTCTTTAGTTTGTTTTTACCGATTTCTAAAATGGAACGGAAATGGCTGTGCTCCCACCCAGTAAAATAGCGATAGAAATTATTGAAATTGCGAAAAAATATGAAATTAGTGTTCTGTTTATCATGTGCTATTGCTGCAATCCAAATATAGGAAATAAAATATACATTACCTTATTGAAATATAGGGAGATTAACGTCTCCATATGTTTTTGTAAAGTGTTATAGAGGCTTTATTTTCCCCATTACACTTTTGTAAAGTGAAATAGGGGCGATAAATTGTATTTGAAACTTGAAAGAATTTCTAATCAAGCACCAATACAACTTATGATTATTTAAAGATCTTGATATTTTTTTGAAACTTGAAAACTATCGTAACATTAAAATCTGACATAAATCCGAACAATTCAGAATATTAAAGTGATAAACATACATATATATGTAGTGATTTAAAATTTTCCTACTTATTATTATTTCCTAATTATTATTTCTGTTTAAATTCTATCATAAGAATAACTGCCACTTTAACTGGAAGAAGTCCGGATTCAACCGGCTGTAGTGTTCTGGATTTCCCCTTTTTCGCAATTACTATTTAAACTCATCGCGTTATAACGCTCTCTTTTTACAATGTAACTGCTTTCTAGCGAGACGCGCCGTTTTGCGCGTAAGATTTTCATCATGGTCATGGAGGAATTTATAATTATTCAATCATTTATGTATTTCTAATAATCTATCTACTTGATTTTATCTACGTATGTCTAAAGATGTATTAAACTGTTCTTCGTTCTTCAACGCAGCCTTTTCATTGTATATACATGTGTCATACCATGACTTGAAATACCGTTTCATATATATTCAAGCATCTTTCCAAACACCCTCATTAAAGAAAATAAAATGCAATCTTTCAAATTTATTACTAATTAATTTATGTTTTATCATGTCATTTTGTAGAGTTATGGAATAGCTTTGATATAGAACATCACTGGCGATAATCTTGTATTGGCGACTTTTTGTCGCCTAACCGAACATCGTATCGTTAAGTCGCCAAAACTAAATATCGCCAATGGGTTCCTATATTGAAACTGTTGAAAAAAGTCTCCAAAACAAAATTATCGCCAGTGATGCCACATATCAAAACTGTACCAAAGTTATTTGTCTTTCTGTTTCTGAAATTCGAAGTGGTAAAAAAGATAGTTTGATGTGTACAATGGCTTTTCATTAACTCCTCAAGTGTTAAAGTAATACTTGAAGTTAGCATATTAGTAATTTTGTGAACAACAGACCTAGCTGCCGCCCCCCCCCAAAAAAAAAGAAATCATAATATCTGATCTTCATCGCTATGTTTAAAGGTTTATCCAATGTTGTCACTCAGTTTGAAGACAAAATTTTTTCCTCAGACACAGACTTATCATTATCTGTCTCTCGAGAAAGCATTTTCTTTTTCCCCATATATACATCATCTTACAAAGCTATAAAGTAGAGTCTCGATAATTCGAGTCTTGATTGTTCGAGTTTTCCATAAATCCGAGTTAGTGAAAAAAATCAGTTTAGCTCCCAAATAATGACCAACGCATACACAAAACGTGAAAGAATTACTACACCTGGTTTTTATTATTGTTCCACGGGTCATATGTCCACTGCGCACCCCGAAGCCACCTGCAGAAATGCCCCCTCCCAAAGAAAACGGGATATATCGATGTATAGGAGCAATGTTTAAACAAAAAACAATTGACAACTATTTTAAGATATAATTAACCTGTTGCTATCAGCAGTAATGTAATAATATGTAAGTGCATTTTTCATTTAAATATACTGCACTGAAATTTAAAAATTGCTTTATTTCCATTTATTTATTTATTAAATTTTATGATTTCGATAATTCGATAGTTCGAGGTAGGCCCGGTCCCGTCCACCTCGAATTATCGAGACTCGACTGTAATTACAATCTTAAATCAATCAATGTACAATATTTCACGCCTATATTATGCACACATTTTACTCCCGGTATTTACAAAATAAATACATTAACTTATTAATGAAGTCACATAAAAAAATGTATGGGAATTTTACGCAAGAGAGTAGAAGTAATCTTCAAATTTTTATAACATGAACCGTTTGGCTAGAATCGTTGAAAAACATACTTTCAAGAAAAAGGAAATAGACGATTAAAGGGAACTAAACAGGAAAAAGCAACTTTGAACTTGGAACTATGATCTTGTCTCTCTTTTTTTATGCGTATTATTTAAGAAAATATTTCCTTTAATTAGTATTAACAACTTTACAATTAAATGTTTGCTTTTATCAGCATTAACAAAATTGCAATTAAATGTGTTTTTTGTCAGTAATAACAAAATTACAATTAAATATCTTGCTTTGACAAAATGATTCAAAAGTTTTAATGGTTCCAAGCGTGCCATTGAAGCTACATACTTATAGATAATTTCATAGGTGCTAAGAAACTGTTTTTTTTTGCTTTGATTCGCATTAAATTTTTAAAAAAATGTGCTAGGTCAGTGAAAATTTGGTATGTCGTTCTAGTTCTAAAATTGCAAATCTGTATCAAATTTTGAGACGGAAGAGGTACAAAATGCATACTGTATTCTCTTCATCGTACTACGAAACTAAACGCAAAATGTGTGTACTTGCGTAACTTTTGTGCACTTCTTGTGTAAACTAAAGTGAAAATTTACACGCGTAAATTTTGGTTTATGTAAAAGTTATTAAAATAAAGATATATCTGAATGTATTACGAGAAAATTTGAAATTAGTGAAAATTTTGGGTTTTAGCAAGAATTTTTATTCTACATTTCCAGTGTCCTCATTTCTAATATAATTTGGTGAACCATTAGTAGACTCATCTAATTTATAGCAGGTCTCTTTCTCTCAGTTACTTAATCTAAGCAACTGTTAATCACCCTTTCTTCATTAGACTCGAACAGCAACAACTAGTTAAATTAATGATCGCAAGAGTAATCAATCACCTCAGTACTTTAATTTTAAGCCATATCATTTCAAATAAATCACACTTCCACATTCATAATTAGTAATTAGGACTGATAAAAAGAAAGTTGAAAGACAGGAACCTGATGATCCATTAAGTGCCTTGATACCAACTGTTTTCAAAGTGTACAATTCTTGTGAGAACAGAGTTTTAAAATTCAAATATGTTCCTGCGCAATAAATCATTTTGGCACCCCTGGTTCTAATGGACATCAAATGGAATTGCTGATTAAGCTTGGAGCGATAGTTATGGGACTATTATCTGCATAATGTATTCCCCAGCATACATCAGTCTGAGTGTCCTGTTGCATGAGATGCGAATTGCTGCGAGGATTCTGCAACTAATATGAGGAGGGAAGTACCATCAAACCAGAGGAGTTGGGAATAAGAGGACTTAAAACTTTCATGAAGCGTTGGTGGGATTGTTCAGTGCTGCAATTAACAATTCAAGAGCGAAAAGTTTAGAAATGCTTAATGAGAGTAATAATGAATTACCAAAGTAAATCTTTGCAGCGATTAAGTTTTTAGGGAATAATTGTAGTCATGTAAAAAGCTTTGTTACGAACGAAAACAAATGCTCTATTATAAGTTGTTATGACTTACTAGTAATGCTTAAAGCGTAACTAATATTTTGATCAACGGGTCATATTTGTGTAATACAGCTGGTTTAGTTTATTTGGCAACAAATTAGAAAATATAAGCAGTGCAATGATATCTTTTAGATCCAAATTTATTCCTACAGAAAGATAAAATTGAAAAAAAAGTAGTTTTTAAAAGCACGCTTTTATTAGAGTACTATAAAGTAGAAAACAGTCTATCAAAAATTTGGAGCTCAAAACAAAATTTTAAAAGCTTGAGCACTGAAAAGAATATTATAAGAAAATTAATCCAAATCGAATTTCATAAAGAAGAGAATTCTAAACATTCATTAATGCAGGGTATCTGAGAAAGATATTTTAAACATTAAGAAAAGAATGAACCGGTAAAACGAAATGCAGTTTTCGGGAGAAAAATGAGGAAATATAACAGTTTTATTATTATTATTTTTTTACAGTACATTCAGTGTAGCTCTACATGAGCTCCTTTCGTAGCACGAATAATATACAATGCCCAGTATGTATTCGATTTCCCGCCAAGTGTTTTTTCAGCATTTTCTGTGTCTTTAAACTTCTGCGTCCATGTATAAATTGAAGGAAGACTTGATGGACTTCTATGGAACATCAAGAAAAACTTTCTTTGCAAGGTTTTCGGGGATTTTGTTTCCGTTAACCCACAATACACTGCTCTTTCTCCTGATTTCGGTCTAATTTTTGAGGTAAACTTACGTCCCTCCATAGTGGTCTAATGGGGTGTCGGGAAAGGAAAAAATGATGACGCTTTTCGTGGTAAAAATAAACGCTTATAGATCAGCAACCAAATAACATAGAGAGTTCGTTTTAGTTTCATTTAACAGAGGGAGGTGGACATTGAAGATCGCAAAAAGAATTTTAGAATTTCGAATTACGGTTTAGTCGCAATCGAGTTGCAAAGTTGGTGAAAATCACGAAGAATTTTGATGACGTCACAGCGACCGATGCGCGCGAACGCAGTGAGCAACCTAGCTTCCCGCGTTTTTTCTCATACCTAACTGTCTGGCGGCCTCAGTCGCTTGCTGCAATCGGTTGTGAGAGGTATTGAAAGCAAGAATTTTTTTCGCGGAAAAAACCCAACCCAAATCACGAATCAATCACATAAATTGAAAGTTAGAAAGAGCTACTCCAGTTACATAATCTCAGAGTTACAAGGAGTTTCTTCAGTCACATAATCTCAGAGTCACAAAGAGTTACTTCAGTCGCATAGAGTTACTTCAGTCGCATAGAGCTACTTTAGTCACACAGAAATACTTTAGTTACATAGAGCTACTTTAGTCACATAGAGCTACTTTAGTCACATAGAGCTACTTTAGTCACATAGAGCTACTTTAGTCACATAGAGCTACTTTAGTCACAGCAAGTCACAGTTGAGTACGGTAAGTAAGTTTAGGTCCCTCAATCCCAGAGGCCGTTTCGTAGAGACAGCCTCGAATTTTTGTTTCTTATTACAGTTGCCAAGTAATTAGCGCCATCTACCTGAGATAATTGATACTAGAAAAAAATGTTGGATTTCTTCATTCTTTTGCCGGAAACTGCATTTAATGTGTAAGTAATTTTTAAAATAATAAAGATTTTTCTCTGACACCCTGTATAACATAAATGTGATTAAAATTCGAATTTACTTAAAGTATGGTCCTGAGTCCCACAGGCTTTGAATTTCAGATTTTTTTGGTAAAAATTTTTTTCTACATTTTAATGTTTCATCACATTTCATAATTGTTTATTATAAAAATTAAGGAATCTTGCAGTCATTTTTTCTCTCGAATTCACTACCAGAGAGAGAGAGAGCTTGTCATAGGGAATCTAAATTTAATTAAAATTAATCGCGATTAACTGGTAATTAAATTCTGAAAATATTAAAAAAGCGTGTATTGTGACATCTAGTGTACAAGATTTCAGAACTCTAGAACACCAAGAAGTGAGAGAAAAGTCGATTACAAAATTCCATCTTTGCAAACAAGAAAGTAGTCGTTTTAAATAAAAGTGTCTGTGAATGTCAGATATTTCCGTTAGAATGAGTAATTTTAGGACTAACTTTCCAAATATTTGAAAAAAAGCAGGTATTCAAAAGCACAAAAATGTGACTAAATGAGCATTCAAATATCGCTGTAAAATATGAATAAGCAATAATCTATAGCATAGTTTATCTAAAAATGAAACTCATTTAAGACGTCTCACTGTACATTAAACGATTTTGAATAAAGTTTTCTTATAAGAACTTTTTCTATGGATTCTGTAGAACATGTCTTCAGTCAAAAAAGTGAATAAAAGCGCTGAAATAATTAATTTAAGTACATCTACTTCAATACATTAATATAACTAAATCTGAATTGATGAGATTATCTCTTGACAAGGTTAATTTTTTCGACAAAATCTCTTTTCACGGAATCCACCTATATCCTCATATCTATATTTGTTTGCCTGAATCGAGTCTATATAGTTGCAATTTCTCCTCCATTCTTAAAATGTTTCAAGGTATTTATATCCGCGATGAAGTTTTTATTAAATAAAAAAAACGAGAGAATACCTCCACTTAAAAAGAAAAATAAAAATAAATAGTTTTTGATGTGTCACCTGTTTCAAAAGTGTGTTGAATGCTGTCATCATACGACGAACGTGAACACAAATTAAAGTGTTTCTGGAGAATAGAAAAAGCACCGAAATTGGCTAGGTTTTAGGATATTCTATAGTCCCAATAATAAGTGTGTTTGTTTAGATATCTTTATTCTTATTTACTATTATGGAAGGATGGAATCAGTTTAGATCAGGTGTCAATTATGTTGATGTTGTTGACCAATTTCTATAGTCAAATCCATGAGCCGAGGAATCACAATGGAGGGGAAGTGTGACAGATTCTGTTGGTCAAAGCTACCTAGCTCCATTATGTGGGAGTAGATTGCATTTTTGGAGATTTTCAGGGGAAACCGGTTTCCTTTGGAGAGAGACCAGAAAAACCACCAGGATTTAGCGGCACCACACAGATCAAATCATTGCTAAAGCAAACACTGTCTACCAGTTTTTGAGTAATGCTGGTTAAGAAGACAGCCAGTATAGAACAGCATACTTTTTCCTTGGATTCAAATTCCTCAGCCATGCCTTGCTTTAGCCTTTGTTAACATTATTATTACTTCATGGTGAAAAATGACTGCATTAAAAGATTTCAGAATCCGATGGATCGAAGTATAAGCTTTTATTTACAGCAGGTCATACACGAAAAGCAAAAGCACAGTGAAGACAAAATCAAAGTCAATTATATATATATACTTTACATTTAGTCCATTGCAACTAGGCAAAATAGGAGAAAAATTTATAAAGTTTTTAACCTTTGGTCAATTACTCCTTTGACCTCAAGGATATGAGAATCTCAAAGTTCTCTCCCTTCAAAGATGAGGGTCCACCCTACCCTCCGCTTGAAACTTCGAAAAACTCAAACCGTATAATAGTCTAGTCGGCGAGGAGTTTAAATCGGAAAATATTTATGGCCAAGGAATTTCTGTTTTAATCACTTCGTTTAGGGTTCCCAAGTTTTCCCCTTCGGCGAGGTGAGCGTCGGCTGCTGGGGGGTTCTAAGGTGAAGTGGGGTGTCTTGTCAGTTTTTCCTGGACTACTCCAAAACTACGCATTCAATGTTAAAAATGGCTCAGATAAGAGTTGTAGAGTGTAAAATTTTTCGTGGAATGAATACCAACACTATTTATTTTGTTGCAGTAGTATGATTACAGCAGTACGATTACTCATATCCTTGAGGTGATAGGAGTATTTGACCACAGTTTAAAAACTTTATAAACTTTTTCTCCTATTTGCCATTTTTAGGTCTAATAGGATTGAAAAGACTGAAAGGCAGCCAGTAGGAGATCTGTAATGAGACAGCTAATAGTAAGACAACAGCTTTTTATATCAGCTTTATTTAATATGACGTGATGGTTCTGAAACTGAATGATGTAATGTGCTTATACGCTACTCTAAAATACTTGTATAAAATCAGTTTTATTATTAAGCAGGTTCATTAACAAACATAAATAGCACTTACTCTAAAGTTTTTATAATGATAAGAGTAATGAACAAAAGCACTCATTTTTCTTTGTATATGTCCGAATAGCTAGAAGTTTCTGAAAGGTTAAATTTTGTATACTGTTTTTTCCAATCGGTGGAGGAAAATCTGAGTATTATTTACAATAACTTAAAGAGAATTGGTCATTTTAAGGAACCAAAAATTTTGGTTCACGTGGATTTAATACTGGTGGGCAAAACTGGTGAAGTTCTTCCTTAAATAAGGCAACATAAATTAGTTATTTCATTCTCGTCAGTTTAATGAACTCCCGAATAATTCATCCATCAGTATAGTCGCCACTAGTTCATAGAATATCACATTTAAAGTAGTCATCGAAGGAGGCAATGTCGCTATGGTGACAGTATTACATGGTTTTCACATATATCAGTGATAAGAAATGTGGATTACGGAGAGTTAAATAATGCAATAAGATTTTCCAAACATTTTCTTTTTAACATCTTTCCGACTAATTAGTTATGATGATTTTATTTAAATTTGGGTATAGTTGGAAAAAACTTTAATTAAAGAAGATGAGATGACAATTGAAGGTGACACCATTACCGCAATACTAACTTCTTTCAAAAAATTCAAACCTGTTTAATTAAAAACTTTTAATTTAACTAAGATACTTATGTTGTCCTCCAACTAATATTTAGAAAACAGACTTTAAGACAAATAAAACAAATCTCCCACTCGAATGAAAGATATAATTGACGTTTATAAAATTACCTGTCAAGATTTTTTAAAAAGTTATCAAATACAAAATACTTGAGTTTTAGCGAATGCACACAGGCATTTGAAATGAAAACGAATTAAATCTCAACGAAACTAACGAGTCAAAGGAAAAAGTTTTATAACTAAAATGGAGTCAATATTCTTGCGCCACTAACGAATAAAATTCCTTACGAAAAAAATCGTAGTTAAAAGGCCTTTTTTTCAGCAATCAGCTTAAATAAAATGAGTTAAAAGACTTATTAACTAAAGCAAACATGAAGCGGTGGCGGCATTTAAGAAAGATAAAAAACGCACACCTTAAAAATCGCTTTTGAGCTTTCCTTACTTCTTCTTAATTCTTAATGAAATTATTAAAATAAATCCTATCGATCAGCATTTCTTCAAAAGAAGGCTGGAAGAGGATGAACTTTTTTTTGTTTAATTTCAAAGAGAAGGCGTATCATTTTTTTCTAGCATGGCAAAAACTGCCAAAATGGTAATTTAGTGTTGATCCTTTTAAGCAGATTCTGCGTCCATGCATCATGGGCAAATCGATCAAAATTAAGAGACCTTTTTTTGTGGAAAAAAGTACCTTTTTTATTCCCTGAGCGATAGTTTACCCGATAAAGGAAAGAAACAGCCAGAAAACCGTTATTAAAAAGACAAATACCATGCATCTTAAAAGAAACTTGCACTTTGTGGATACTAGAATTTATAGGAAGAAGGAACGAAAAAAACATGTAAGAAATAACCTTCTTGTTTTTCAACCAAACGGAACTTGTTTGCTGTTTATACGGAATAGAAGTAACCATATTTTCCTCGTTTGTCATCAAACGAAATGTTTGTTTTAATGAAACGCTTTGAGAATATTAAAGCCATAAATGCCACCTGCTGTAGTGCTTATGTTTAAATTGTCGATTTAGTGATTTATAAAACAATGATTGGCTAAAGATGTCTGTTGACAAAGTCTGGACAATGTGATCGATGGATCGCGCCTTCAAACCTCAATTCTATCCAAGATCTACCTTATATACGCCACTGATGAATATAAAATCTTGTCATTTGCCTTTGCTTGGGGGAAGTTTGAAGAGTATGCGTTGTCAAATAGCCCTT
>BGPR01000752.1:340511-420867 GCA_013235015.1 Araneus ventricosus
TGATGATAGAGTCTGGGCACCTTGGTCGGAGGATCTCGCCTTCAAGCTTCAATTTTATTCAAGATCTACCATATATGTGCGACTTATTAATATAATATCTTGTCATTTGTCTTTGGGGGGTTGAAGAGTCCATATGTTGTCACGTAGGCCTGATGGCAGAGTCTGGTCGCAGTGGTCGGAGGATCGTGATTTCAAATATTGATTCTATTTAAGATCTACCACGTATGTGAGGCTAATGAATATTAAATCTATTACGCCACCACTTGGTGAAAGTTTGAAGAATGATGAGTTTCTATAGAGACCCCATTATAGAGTTTGGTTGCCGTGGTCGAAGGACAGCGCCTTCAAATGTCAATTTTAGTCGAGATGAATCATCTTTGAGGGGCTACGAATATTAAATCTCCTCAAAATTCATCGCTTGGTGAAAGTTTGAAGAGTGCAAAAAATTACTTCATCTTCAGTAGGCGTCACGAAACTCTAAAAAAAAACCACGACATTTATCACGCGGACCAATCTAACAATGATTGATCTTATACTCTTGTCTCAGATAACCTAGAAAACATATCTCGATATTTTTATATAACTTGGTGGGTTACGCTGTTATAGCGTCGTAAATAAATATTTATTAACTTCGTTGAAAATGCATTTGGACTTGCTCAGGAAAGTTGCTAATTAAAAGGGATTTAAGATAGCAGCGATATTATTTAGGGAAATTTTAAGCAATCGTCTGAAATTAGAGGATTATTGAATTTCATCAGCTTTCTTGTCTAAATGTTGAGGAATTTTCTTTCTTGAGACATTCATTGTGACTTAATTTCTCTATAATATTGTTTTCAGTGCCTAGTGCTTTTACAATTTTATTTCGACCTTCATTCTTCTCATGACAGAATTATTTTCTACATTTTAGTACATTAAAAAAGAGTGTCATTGAAATTATTATTATTATTTTATTTTTTAGTCTTGATATATTTCATAATTCGTTAGTATAAATATTTTGGAATTCTGTAATAATTTTTTTCTGTAATTCATCACCAGATGAGGGCAAAATTTTATTATGGAATCAAAATGTTATTAAAATTGATCGTTAGCTTTTAAATAAGTTTTGAAAATATTGATGTATTGTATCATCGTTAGACACACGCAACTGTACAAAATTTCAGAACTCTTGTTCATTAGGAAATAAGTGAAAAAATCGATTACCAAATTCCATCTTTAAAAACATGCGAGAATAAAACTAAAAGCGCGTAAGTTTGATAATGATATTTTTTGTTTGTTTTCTTGCATAGAGAAGGTGCGTTTCATGATTTGTTTCAAAAAGAAAAGGTCAAAACTTCGTTTATCATCAATTTCCATCCCTCTCAAAAGCCAATACATTGCAACGACGTAAACGGAACTTTTTAACCTCTTGCTCCACTTTTTTGCTATTCCAGTGGCTATCAGAGCACAAACAAAGGGAAGTTAAATGGAAGCCACACATCTTCCTGGCGTTGTTTTCTCTCTTTTTTACTTGTTTAGGGTAGTCTTCTTATCTTTGAGTAACAAATTGTTTCTCCTTTCCGAAGCCAAAATAAGCCAATCTAAACGTCAATCACTATTCGCGCGGCTTGGCAGGGAAGACTTAAGATATGACGTCATCGAAACTGGTACTGCTCACAGTTTGAGAAGACTTGGCTCTTACAACCTTTATTTTTATTATTGTTTCATCCAATGGGATAATTTTTATTCCTTGTAGACGGATCATTGAAAGAGTTTCTCTCTTTTTTGTCATTTGAGTAGCAATAACATTTACGTAACGACATCGTTTGTTTTTATAAGCCAATAATAGAAAATGGAGGGTGGTATAAAAGAACGGATAGTCTTGATGCCGAGTACTCGTTGTTTCGTCAAGTCAATCGTAAAGTTTATTGAACGCCTATAGGCAGATGGTAAAGCCACGTGTAAAGGAAACCAGACGTTCCTTTGTGCCATTTGGAATATGTTTTTCATGCCATGGCCTTCTTTTACAGCCATTTTAAAGGAGTCGCTTTTGCTGGAAATAAATAAAATAAATCATTTTTAGATGGCATATATTTCGACGTAATTTGTATGCATGAAATGTAGAAAAAAGTTGAGCTGAATTGCGAGGCGAATGGGTTTATCTAAAGCGCCCAGATTTTCTGAACTTCGATCCGGAACGGTGGGAAGGGCGGGAGTACTAAATGAATTTTTAAACACATGTAAATTAAAACGTATTTAAATAAATATATTAAAAAATTAAAAATATCAGAAGCAACAAAACAGTTTGTTGCTAAAAATTTCCATTTTTTTAAAAAAACACAGTAACGAAAAAGTTCTTTGTTAAAATATCCTCAAAAAATTTTGATGAAGGGATGAGAAATAATAAATAATATATTTTGATTTCATTTTTACTATTTGTTAATAAATAATATATTTTGATTTCATTTTTACTATTTGTTAATAAATGATATAGTTTGATTTTATTTTTACTATTTGTTAATAATTAATATATTTTGATTTCATTTTTACTATTTGTTGTCCAGGCTGTTTCATCCACAATGGTTTATCGTATAGTGACCCTATTCTATGTATAGTATAAGTTGGGAAGGACGCTTAAAACAGAAGTTAATTTTTTGAATAATTAGATATAGTCAATCTTTTTTTAAATACAAATAATTTACGGATAAGTACGAAACAAAACAATCAGGAAGATTTAATTACTTTGCGAAAACTTTTTTCAATTCGGAACAAAGTAGAAAATCGGGACTGCCACGGCTAATTTAGAACGTCTCGACGCTTTGTAATTGTAGAAAAATTTGAGAAAGAAATTTTTAAAAAATTAAATCTAGCTAATCCTTTCATAATATGAGTTATTTACTTATAAGAAAAAATGTGGGACAATCAGGTACATTCCATTCCAATTCCATACAAATACAGAACGCTCTTTCAATCCGGGACAAATTGCAAAAATTCATGTCTATCCGAGTTAACCATGGACGTCTAGTCACGTTTACTTATCCATAAGGCTGCCATAATTTCCAAACATTGTTACGGGACGTTTAAGTGCTAAATAAATAAATAAATGAAGAAAGTGGGTAGGCAATAGCTTATTTCACTCAGTTAAAAATCAATGAAGTTTAAGCAATCTAATAAAATGAACACGTAGAATAATAAAAAAGATACAAGGCTAATCCTTTTTAGACCAATAATATTTTAAGGTTGATTTTCTTTTCTTAACCCTTTAACCACTAAACAGTTTCTTTTTTCTGCCATATTGTGTCCAAAAATTAGCACATTTTTATAATCAATTTTGCATTCAAATTGATTTTATAAATTCAAATCAGCAATTGTCGTGTTGGGAAAAATATATTCCTTCTCTTCGCCGTTTTTTTTTTTTTTCTGGACGGAAAGCTTACAGAAAGTGGACCCTTTCCCCATTGATTTTCTGGGAATTACAAAGGGGTGTTTGACCCCTTGTGCATTTTCCGTTGGAGGCTGGGAGAATTTTCTCGAAGGGTGAAGTCCCGGCTGTGGTTCGCGACCAATGGTCATTCAGTTTGGGGGCTTCGAAAAGAGATTTTTGGGTTGTTAGGTTGATTGGACACGGACAGAGAGGAAGACGTCAGGATGTAAGATAAGGTTAAAAAGTAAAATTTCGAGCGGGAGCCTTCGGGCTTGCCACCGCCGGTGAGGAGTAAAGAGACGCCGTAACAGTTATCTTACTTTTATCAATGAGGCATTTTGCGATGTCAAATTATTTATGCTGGGTGAGGCATCTCACGATAACTACAGCCATGAATCGATGGAATAAAGGAAATTTTAACTGATAATCCCGGCCTGGATAAAAAAAAATGGCGAAGAGAAGGAATATATTTTTCCCAACACGACACAATCAAAACAGTTACATGTATTTATTTTATTAATTTTTGATCATTTTTAATTGCAGGGGAAAAAGGACAAAAATCTGGTTTACCAAACTTAACTGACCTAAAAGCTGGTATGCACTTGTTTTGCTATCCAACATCAATTAAACTGCTAGAGCCATTTACAAGAAACATTGCAAAGTAAAGAAACTGAAAAGGCCGGGAAAATCAGTGCATTGGCTAAAACAAATTACCTGCCCGAGCAACGTTCGGGCAAATCAGAAAACTGTTAAGTGGTTAATTCCGGGGTGTTATGTATAAACCACATATATAAGAAAGAACCCGCAGATAAAGGGTAAATTATATCATTTTCTTCTTTCACATAATTATAATTGACTCTACTGACTGAGTTTTAGGAACAAAAACGGGACAAGTAGCAATACGGGACCGAGGGGAGAAATACGGCGGCAGTCCCGTATATACGGAACTTATGGCAACTCTACTTATGCATAACGAAGAAGTGAAATTTATGAGTAGTAACATTGACAATGTAAGGCTTTGATATATGGGTCATTCTCACGAAAAGGTGCTTTTTACAGTCCCGGAGTTATAAAAATTAGAAAGTGCAACAAATGTCCTAATATTTTTGTTCATATGTATAATTTATGTTTTAAGAAAGCTATTCAATACGCTTCTACTAAAATAGTTTTACTATTTAACTCTCATTTTTCAATGAATATAAGACAAAAGTACCCTTGGTGGACGTCCCTACATCTGAAACACAAGATAACTTTTACTGATACTCAAACAATTACTTTTTTTACTTTGTTCTTCAATATTAACTAATTTAAAGTCTCTAGTTAAAGTCTAACTTAATATTTTTTTAAATATATAATTTTTACTTAGGAATTAATTTTTAAACTTTGTCCCTGGAAAATTAAGTTTCCCTCCATGGACAAAGAAAATAACCTTAAAAAATATCATAAATGTCAGCTCATGCCAAATCATCATGAAAGAGTTTATAAGAGAGGCAGAGAATTTGTTCTTTACGGAAAAATTTTCGTTATATTGCGAATTTATTGAATATATTCCAATTCATTAGTTCCATTTAGAGCTTGGTAAAGTTCTCAGCGTCCACTCCGTGGACATCATAAATTGGTTAAGAAAATTCTAATTTATAATTAAAATGCAAAATTTTGAAAGGTTTAGTATCGAATTTAATAAAAATAAATCTACCACATAAACCAAAGCACTTAAAAATTCAAAACTTAGTTTTTGTCTCCTCCGTCGAATTACCTTCCCCAGACAGGGGTTCTCCACAGAGAGGATGGCATTGTCAATGAAAGTGACAAAATCTCAAAATTCATGATAGTTAGATAAATTAAAATAATATCAATTAAATGTTATTTGGCAGATATTTTTTTATGAAATTTAATGATTTTCTTTTGTATTTTTTAAAAAATAAAATTAAATTCATATTCTCGAAAATAATTAAGGTAAACAATTCTTATAGAATATTTATAATATTAAAGCTTCAATAACGTATAAAAACATTTTAATAGTTAAATTTATTTTTAGAAAAAATTGAAATATCAAAAAATAAAAAGACAAAGCAGTCAGATGCACAAATTCAGAAGAGAAGAGAGTATAAAAAAACTTAATACGAGACTTACTAGATTGTTTATTAATAAATAAATATATGAAATTCCTTAAATTTAGTATATAATTGATTACTTTCCTGCAAAATGTTGACTTTCATTTATTTGAAATTGTTTGTAAATATTATTTAACTAATGTGCAGTCAGTTCCATTATTTAAAAAGTACTATTTATTTTAAAATGTTAAGTTTTCTTGCGCTGGTTTTTAATAACTAATTTTATTGTTTAATTATAAGAAATAAACCTGTACCAAATCTGCCTAAGAATTAGTCAATTATGCTTTCGTTTAAAATGTAAAAGTTCGATTGACTATCATGTTCCCTTCGTAGATAGGTCAAAAATTTTAAAACTAAAAAAAAAAAAAAAACAGTGAAAAATAAAATAGAAAACTTGACCACTAATATAAGGTTATTTATTAAGCTAAAATGGAAACATCCATGTAATTTTTAAGATTTTTTACATACTTTCGTAAAATAAATTTTTTTTAGCTATTTGTACCTTTTTCACGAAAATGACCCATATTTGCTCTTCTGCTCCAGTTTTAATGAATATAGTAAAAATATGGGGAGGTAATTGAAATAATATTGCAACGAATTTAAATAGCTTGTAAAAAAAGTTTTAAGACTTCTTTCAATTTTTCTATAAAAGATTCTTATATGAAAGGAAGTATAGATGATATAGGTATGAAAAAAGTTTCAGTTGCATACCTGTTTTTAAAAGAATTACAAAATTATCATAATAGCATTAACAACTTGAGGTTAGTTAATTTGGTAGTTCACTATATTTTTCGTAAGAAAATCAAAATCTGTTACTTCAATGAGACTGTATTTTTTTTTAAATTGAGGTAATTTAAAGCTAAAGTCTTGGTTGATTAACATAAAGCTTTTAGCATAAATTTTAAACTGTTAATTTGTATTTAATTACAGCATTTCTTCTGAGCATAAATTTATCTTAATACTGCTAAATTTAATTCAATGTAATACAAATTGTTTTCAAAATTTATTTATACACTGAAATTGTAAACATAATAATATGATACTGTATCCTATAAGTGTTACATTTAAAACAACATTAAAGTTTGGCAAAAAGAGTAATATGAAATTGTTTTTTACTTTAAATAAATAGTATGAATAACGTATTTAGTCAAATAAAGAAAAAAAACCCGAAAGAGAGTTTTTTTACCGACTTTTAAAACTAAGTATTAAAGTATTCAGAGATCATTTAAGGAGTATTTTGGATCATATAAAAGTATAAGATTCCAAAGCTATAGCCTGAAACAAAGATGTCTGTCTCAGTCAAAAGTTACATTGAAAATTTAGAAAAATGTTATCATCATATCATGTTTTTTAAAGTTAAGTATGGATAAAGTTAAGTATATTGCGATGAGTAACCTGGGAATTTAAAAAAAATTCCTTTTAATACTTTCTGTTAGATATATTTCCTTCAAAAAACTTTATTACCAACGAAAGCTAGACTGATTATTGATTGCTTGGAAAATATATTTTACAACAAATTTATAATTTAATATAATAGATATACTACAGTTTTATTTATGAATAAAAAATTGTCATGATCATTCAGAGACGTAGTGAGGGGTGGGGGGAAGGGGGGCATAGATGCGTCTATGTGAGTGGTGGCGAACCTATGACTCGCCGGTCAGACACTGACCCACGAAGGCTTTTTAAATGACCCACTCTTTGTTTTGTATAAACTTATTTTTTCTGTCATAAAAGATAGAACAGACAATCGAAAATATTAAAAGAATTTAGTATAAATATCCAATGCCGAATTCATAAATAAATATTTACAAGTGGACGTTGGCTATCGATTTTCTATCGTGGCAACTTGGCTACAGTAATCCCTAGAAAGAGAAAAATAGAACTGTCATCCCCACGCCCGAAGGGATTCACCTTCAGATACCTGCTGACCCTACCCCCAAGCCGGTGTAGATCTGATCGAGCTCTAAGCCATGTAATGTTTCTATTTTATATGTTTTTGTCGTAATGGTGTTGTGAATAATTGAAAAAAGGACAAACTGGATTATCATTGAATTTGAATATCAAATCACACACATGGGAAACCATTACAGCACCTATTCATGACTCATGACAGTCGGTCATAAACTTCACTTGCAAAAGTAAAAGTTATAAAACAAAAAGGAAATGTAATTTAAAAAAATATTAATTAAAGGTAAGAACAAAAAAAAAAAAATTTAACCGTCAATTTTTTTTTTAAAAAAATTCCGGGGTTTTCAAAATTTTTGGTACCCTTTTTTCCAAACCCCCCCCCCCCCCCCTTTCCAAGTGATGCAAATGACTAACAGATCCACGGACTAGCATATTGAACAAAATTTCATCCACTTCTCAAAAAGGTTCTCCATCACTAGTCTATATTAATATAATATCCTTCGTGTTGTATTAAAACCTGACGCTAATGTAAGAATACTCAATTAAACTTCGGACTAAAAAAAAACCATCAGTTCCTTTATTGAATAAGGCCATTGTAAAATTCTGTTAACGATTGGAAAAAATAAATAACTGTAAAAATAACTTCTAGAATGCTATAATATATTTTTTTATCATAACAAAGTACTGAGGAAAAAATCCAGAAAATGCACTGACATATTTTAGTGATATACAGCAAAAACTGTCCAGTCCTTATCAAAGTACCCTGTAAATAACCCCCACGAGCCACACGGGTCCTCTGTTATCAACTATAAAAGACCTACTCTCGGGCGAGACTATACCTTCATCCTCTTGTCAAAGTTCCTCAAAGTAGAGGAACAGCAACTGCAATTACTGGGACTCCGACGTGGCTTCTTACTCTTGAAGATCCCAACCAACAAATCCGAGCGCAGTTTATCTTCAGGGAAAGATACCGTCCCTTTCCTATTTTTATGCTGTTGATTCCAGGGGAGGGCCAGAAATCTCGTCCATCCCCTTAGAACATTGTAATTGTTTCGTTTCCGCACGGTGTGGAGTCTAATCTCTGGTGTTCCAGATCGGGCAATTTTTCTTCCAGGATCACCGGAAGTGCCAGTAAAAAGAATTCTTGATTCTTGTTTTTTGTCCTTCATTTTATTCCTTTCTCTCTGGATGTTCTTTTGGATGAAGCTCAAGTGATTCGGAAGAATGGACGATGGCAAATTTATCGAAACAAAAATAACAACTTTTGGTTGGTATTTGTCAAGTGGCTAATATATATATTTTTGTGTTTAGACCCTCAGATTTGAAAGTCAATAGACTTAATGGGAAAGAAAAGGTGTCACTCGTTAAAAAATAATTGATGATGAGGAAATGGGAAAACATTTAGGGATTGACTTTCGAATGAGATCGTAGAAAAGCAAGATAATAATGATTTCGATCGGAAAATACATGAAAGAAATGAAGAGCATCAGAGGTGTGAAATGCAGTGATCAATCATTTATGAATCATTATGAAAGAAAAAAATAAGGTTTGAAGTTATTTTAAGAGGAAAAAAAGAAGGTAAATTCCCTTTCACTAAAAATGGAAATCTGAGAAAGGAAAATGTAAGATGTCTAGGGATATTGAGAAATATAAGGGAAAATCATGATGAGAGGACACATAGGAACAGGTAACAGAGTGAACGGTTGAAAGGGAGATCATATTTTTTCTTCGGATATGCGAAAAGAGGGGGAAATACTTTGATCCTTTCTCAAAATCTCTGCCTTAAAAAGGTATTTGAAATTTCGTCTATCAGTAATCTAAAATAATTTAAATAATCACTGTAAGAAAATAAGTAAAGAAAATGAATTTTTATTAGTTACGTATTAAATACTCTTTTTAATCAAGTATCAATCAATACAAAATCGGAAAAGCGCGTCCAAGAAAATCGTAAGGCGATAAAATAAATATTCTAAATTTGAGTTTCGATCACATTTATAACATATTTTTTATTTTTAATGAATGTTTTTGTTATGATAGTGAATGTGGGTTCTTTGCTTTAAGTATTCTTATTTATAAATCTTATTTCTTATTATGTTCTTATTTATATATCTTATATCTTATTCTATTCTTATTTATATATCTTATATCTTTTTCTATTATGATTTATATATCTTATATCTTATTCTATTCTTATTTATATATCTTATATCTTTTTCTATTATGATTTATATATCTTATATCTTATTCTATTCTTATTTATATATCTTATCCTATTTTCTTTAGAGTATTGTTTTCAATGCCTCACGCTTTTACAATTTTGTTTCGATGTCAGATTTTTGATAAAATATTTTCTACTTTTTAGTTCACACATAAAAGCGTGTCTTTTTATCTTTATTTTCATTATTTCCTCCTTTTTAATTTTAATAATATCTCACAATTCATTATTATAAATACTATGGAAGCATGCAATAAATTATTTTTAAAATTCGCTACCAGATCTCCTCTTATTTGGAATTTTTCAAAATTTAATTCAATCGATCAACCTATAAATATTAAAACATTGTATAGGCATCGGGAACATGAAATTGTACAAAATTTCAGCACTCTAGGGCATCAGGAAGTGAATGAAACTTCGATTACAAAATTCCATCTTTACAGACATGAAAGAAATCAAGTTGAGTACAAGCGCGTAATTAAAATTAATATAAAAAAATATTGCTTTCTTTGACCATAAACAACAAAGGAGACTTTACACTTCCGGTTTCCTGTTGTGGTAGCATTTACAGCTTTTAATACGGTTACACAGTGATCCAATGACGTTAGTGAATTATTCTCTCGATGTTTTGTTTAATTTTCACGGTGAGATATCACAGAATATCCTTCTGTAGATACGGTAATGGGCATTAACAAGGAGCATCATATTCTGTAGGGCTCTTCAAGATCTTAGAATTGTCAGGGGCACCTTCCGACAAGCCTAGAATGATAGTCAGTGTGCCAGTACTACTAATACGTAACCTCGATATACCGAGACTGCGCAATGGCACACGGTTACAAATTGCACACCTAGGTACAAACGTCGTGAAAGCTACTGTTATGACTGATATAGGGAGAAGAGAGAGTGTTTTAATTCCACGCCTTCCGATAACACCGAAGAATTTATCATCTCAGTTCAAAAGGTAACAAATCCCTGTAAAAATATCATTTGCGAGGCTCAGGGCCAGACTCTGAAAGTGGCAGGAGTACATTTGGAAAAACCATATTTTCCCATGGGCAACTATATGTGGCCTGTTCACGTGTGTACAGCCCACACAACCTCTACATCAGTGCAAATAACGTGGTATACAAAAGTATATCATCATAGATAAACAATTCACATAACTATATCAGCATACATGTACAGTACACTCCTGTCAGCCGTCCAATTAAGTATTATCAACCGTCAGAACTTTTCCGTTCCCCTTTCAAAATGCAACAAAACATTTACATTCGTGAATTAAAAAAAAAAGAATAATTCAAATTCTTCGCGCACGAAGTCGCGGGTAACAGCTAATATAATAATAATTATGGAATAATTATTGATCTAGCTAGAAATATATATCAAGATCTCGATTTAAAACGCAAAATGTAAAGCGTATATTCATATAAATCCTGTATTGAAAATAAGATTGGTTTTGTTTTTATGAAGATTTAAAAGAAGAGAGAGAATTCAGATTAGTTTTATCTTTAAAACTCCAAAGAATATTCATATCTTTTGAGAAAAAAATTAATTCAATTTAAAATTCTTTTGTATAAAATGAGAAGGAGAACATTTCTTCCTAAGCGTGTCATATTTCCAGAAAATTAGATTTTAAAACTGACGACAAAATACCTCTACATTCCATTTCTAATTACACTAACAATTTCAAAAATTTAATTTCGAACTCTGTGAATAGCAACGTGTTTTATACGATGTCAGAGAAGCAATATAAACGTCACGACTACTTTGTCTAAAAAATTTCAATATATTATCTCAGAATTCTTTTATTAATGAAATAATAGCCTAGCGTCCATCCATGCCAGGATACTTTCAGATTTTGACTTAACTTCGAAAATTCAATTTTATCTCCAAGAATACGCCATTTCATTTCTTTTACTCTTCAAGTTCTATTCCTAAGTGAAATTTAATCTTGTTCATTTCCCCTCGAGATGTGAAATCTACATTTCTGTGAATTCTGCCATATTAAGGTTGATTAAATTAAACAGGACGTGTAATTAGAACAAAATGAAATGAAGTTTATTAAAAGTAGAATTCAGGAATAAATTGTTCACCTTTTCAGTATATTTGATTAAGGGTGAAATGTGAAATAATGAAATGCGTTGGAAAAGTAGGAAAATTTTTCGAAGTTTTAAGATCAAAAATATTTTAATTAAATTAGGGCATGTTCTACTTAAGACACTGGTAATTAATTAGGGAAGAAGTGTCTACTGAGGTGACAAAAACATTAAGGAATGTGATGTTTTATTAGAATTTTTTATATTTATCGTCTGAAAGTGATGTATGAGGACGAAATTATATTTTTCGACTTCAAATATAACATAGTTCTTAGAATTACATTATTTAATATATATAAAAAATATCAGTTTAAGAATGTCATATACATGGTGTTAATAAACTAATTACTGATGAAATATTAAAAATGCGACAAAATGTGAAAAGATAGATAAAAAAATCCTTTCTTGGTTTTATTTAGAAATTGTAAGTGCTTTTCTGAGTGTGTCAGTGGTTTACAGGTTGAAAAGTATTCAATACAATTTTACTTGAATATTATTAATTGCTTCGATATTATCACAAGATTGCTTTTTCATTAGACTACGTCTTTTTACACGTAAACAAAAATTTAAAAAGGAAGTTTCCGCTGTTTCCAGACATGAGAATAAAATTTCCGAACGTAAAGTATATATATCGACAATTTTTTTCGACATTTTTTAAAACTATTTTTTACGGATTTTTTTGTCCATTGATTAATTTATGGACACCTGATACATTTATTAACTTTAGTTTATTGAAGCTAAAAACATTAGATCGACGGAAACTGGTTTGAAATGTTTTAACTAATGTTGTGTGGGTAAAAATTTGACAGGAACCTCTAAAATTAATTCGTAGAAAGTTGAAATACTTAGCATCTTCAATAATTATTGTTCTTTAAAATTGAAATTTGTTGATTAAAACATTTATATAAATAAATTTAAGATATTTGCCCGTAAGCTGAAACCAATTATCATATTTTAAAATTTTTTTATTCCCAAATGTGTTTTAAAATCTGTTGGCTGAAGAAAACTTGCATTTCTCATAAATTTCTTGAACCTAAAATAAAATAAAATATGAGCTTAAATGAAGATCCTTTAGATCGTGATACTACTTTGATGTAATAAATATAATGGCAATTTCATATTAAATTCTTAGATCAATTCACAATTCTTGCAAATCCTTATTCACAAGATCAATTCACAAATCCTGTTATCTTGTATAATCCGCTATGCCATATTTCAAGGTATGCACTATTTTGTAGTTCGAACAACACCCACACGGTACTCCAATTCAGTAAATTTGTTCTCTGGTATTGATTGTAGAGAAGATCGAATTATATGCGTGATTTGCGTCTTCAGGTCTCCTATGTCAACCATAGGGGAAGCATTGTCATACGCTGGATATCTGTTTGTTTTGGTAATACCTGGTTGATGTTGTTGTATTGGAAACAAATACCTGTTTGATAGGTGTAACATTTTCTGCGAATGTGCTTCGCAGGTCACTACTTTCTCTATCTCCAATCCAAGATGATGTTTCGAGTTGAATAGAACTTTTATACTTTGCACGAAATTGTAATGATGGATATAGTTTCATTGTGTGAACTTAAGCAATAAGCGTTTTCGGTGCTAGCCACCAGTTTTGTGTCGCAAAATTAATCTGAAAATCAATCCCGAAAACCTCGTATGTAAATCAAAGATATCCCTCTCAGCACAAAGATATTGCGAGATATGTTTACGATGTTCGATATTCTGAATGCTTAACAGTATCGTAGAATTATAGTAGCAATATTGTAGAGAATCTTGTGTTATTTGCGGTAAATATAAGCCCCCTTTTAAGGTGGTTTTACTTTTTTTTGGGGCATAGTGCCATTTTTGGGCAAAATTAGAGACTCATTGTTTTAGTAAAAGGGAAAAAAAGTTTCATCATGGGAAGAATGTTAGTGCACACCGCACTCTTCTACGATAATTACTTGATTTTAAGTTTAATTTTAAGATGTGTCAAGGACTAATGGACCACCCTGTGTTTTATTTTGCCAATAATTGAAAGCACAGTATGACAGCAAGACATTTTGATGTAGACAATAGCTTTTCACCTAAGCTTTAAAGCATTAGATTAGAGCCTGAATGAGCAAGAGATGAGGAACTACTAACAGGAAGAAAGCAGCTCTAGAAACATGAAAAATTGTCTTTGACTAGCTTATCTTCAGCTCTCTAGCTAATCAAATGTTATCTTTCAAATCTTTACCATAAGGGTCATGAGAAAAATTTCCTGATCTATAAATTTACTTGCATTTTTATTTAACCCTCTGACAACTAACTCGGCTCTACCCGCCCGAGTATGTTGTATACTAGCCGGCCGATTTTCGAGCAGGTACTCATCTAAAATAGGGGTTCAGGTTGTAAAACGAGTTTTCATCAAGGGTGTTCTCGGGGGAGAAACGTCTGCTATTTATATAGCTGACAGTTATGAATATTTTTGTCTTCAAATTTTCAATATTCCTTCGACATTTCCTGATCCATAAACTTTGCTTGGATTTTTATTTAATAAGAACAAATGATATTTGACCGCCTGCACAGCATATTAGCTTTCAGTGTTCAAGGATATTTTACATGCTTTTATATGACAGTGATTCAAATCCCACTTTGTATAGCATATCTTGCCAAGTCCATGAGTCAAGGACTCGTAATAAAGGGAATGTGTGACATCTTCTGTTATCCAAAGCGACCTTGGGGCACCTAGGTATCAGCTGAAGTATATGTCTGAAGCTAATATATGGATGTAGATTGCCTAACTGGGGGACTTTCAAGGGAAACTGTTGCCTGGAGTTTTACAGAGAGGAAAAGCAGGAAAATTTGTCATACCAAGACCCATACACAGAAAGCAATTTATTGTTAAGCCACACATTGGTCTACTAATTCTTGAATAATGCTGGTTCAGAGCACAGCTAGATGATAGACATTTCTTCCTCCTATTCATGTTTCTCCGCCATGCCACTAAATGGACATTGTGATATATTATTATCATCATAATAAAACATAGTATTAATAAAATTAAAGAACACACATGTTTCATAAGTCAGGAAATTCCAGGTACGAAACAGTGAAAAAAAATTGAAATTCCGGTTACATCCGGGCTCCACTCACCTCTGTAATTAGTAAGGAACGTCTAAGAAATTTACTCTAAAAATTGCTCGTAAATACAAGCCGAAGGAAACATTCATAGAACTTTTTTTAATGGCATTGATTTACAAAATTTCAAGAGCTTTACTCCCTCTTCATCAAATCCAAAAATTATCTTTCTTCTTCAAAATCAACTTATCGGATTATGTTTCCTGTCTTATTAAATAAACGGAAAGAAAAAAAAGGAGGAGAAAAATATTAAACAGCAAATTTCCTGAAACATGTCGTGCAATCTTTTCTCCTCTTAAACTGTAGGCAATGATGAATTGTTTCGTGCTGAAGAAATAATTCGAAGTCGGTCGGTTTAACGTATTAAAGAGAGAGAAAAAAGGAACTCTTGCACGCGAGAAGGCACTCAATCGACCAGCTTATTCACACTTGGGCTTAAGAGTCAAATCTTGAGTTTCGGGTAAAGTATCTTATGCGGACAGAATACCCAAAGCAAAGAAAAGGATCCAATAAAAAGTTATCCATAGTGATTTATAGCAAGCTTTTCAGGCTCTCTATCTCAACTAACCCTGTTTTTCCCCCATAAGTTTCTTAGGCGAAGGGTTCTTGATTTTTTATAGCCATGTTAGATTTTAAAATCCTAATTTCTTTCGCAAATAAGCACAAGATGCGTGATTATTGTTAGAAGTTGAGAGCCATGTTAGATTTTAAATTAGTAATTTTTTCAAAAATAAGTACGAGGTGTATGATTTTGATGCATGTTAGAAGTTCAGCCAAATAGTATAATTTTTGGAGATATTATTTATAAACTAACAACAGAGGGAAGAAATTGGTTCAGAGTGAAAATTTATATATATATATATATATATATGTATGTATATATATATATAATTGCCTTGCTTTTCAATTTAAGTAACTTTTGTATATTTGTTCAGAATATTTTGGGTTTTTTAAATTATCGTTCCGTTTTCACTCTCTTATTTGTTTTAAGTAATTGCCTTTTTGACCAACGTGGTTCCTTTCCAACTTGGTCCATATTTGATGTGATAATATATGTATAATGCCTATGTCTGTGTAATGTATTGTATATCTAATTATTTTTGAATATTTTATTTATATTATGAATGCATTTTGTATTTTTGTGAATACATATTTTACGGTCAATGTGGTAGGTTGGTTATCTACACTATTAAATCCGAAGGTAAACAACGTATCTATCTATCTATGTCCGGCTATCTTCTCACGAACCACTGAATGCTGAAACGAGCCGAAAGTACCAAAAGATGGGAAATAATCCAAGGAATCCATTTTGACCATTGAAATTCCGAAATTATAATTAGCTAAAAAGATATTAATTAACAACTTCAGAAAAAATTCACGGCGGATTCTTTTTTCCCTTATTATTAATTTTCACATCCGATGTTGCATTTTTTATTTATTTAACGAAAGCTGGTTTATATAATTGTATGAAAGGTATTTTTTCCTTTTTCAGAAAACTTCCGTGTTTTGATTTATAAGCATTGGAAAAAATGGTTTCTTGCTCTTTTCTTTTACGGTGTTTCATTTCGTAAAGTTACTGCTATACAAGTCATGTGCTGCCATCTATTGAGCAGAGGTCACACGAATCGATTGATTTTAAAAGGGGACTTCTAACATTTTTGAAATTTTACAGGAGGAGGAAAAAACCAAAACAAATGGGCTGTAAACAATATAGAAATTAGGGTCGAAGATATCACTAATGTGTTTCACAGTAGAAAATTAAAACCTATGGACGAAAACCAAAAAATATGACAATTTTTAATTTTTTCAAAAATTCAAATTTAACTTATGCAGAAGTCCCCTTTTAATATCAAACAACATAAAAGTTTCCGAATTTTAGGGAATAAATTTTTATAAAGCCAAGAATATCAACGTAACTTAACAAAAATTCAAAAATTATTTATTTGTGTGTAAATTTAAATTTGAAGCCTCAAAATAAAATAGAATTTTAAAGTTATTCGTTTTGAAGAAGAAATCCAATTTACAATAGAAAAAAAATTCCGTAAAAAATAATTAGAAGCTAGGAATATCAAGGAAACTCAAATAAAATTCAAAATTAATTTATTTGCAAGTAAACTTAAACTTAAAAGAACCCAAATAAATTTTAAAGTTATTCGTTTTTAAGTAAAATTCAGATTTAAAGAAAAAAATTAAAGGAAAATCATTATAAAGCCTGGAATATTAATGAAATTCAAATAAAAGTAAAGTGTCTTTATTTGCAAAGAAATCTAAATTTGGAAAGCTACTGTTTTTTAAGTAAAATTTAGATTTAAAAAAAAATACAAGGAAAAACAATTATAAAACAAGAAACATCAATTAAAGTCAGATTCAATTCAAAATTTGTTTATTTGCAAATAAATTTTAATTTTAATAAAACAAAAAATATAAATGTAAAATTCGTATTTAAAAACAAAAATAAATAAAAAAAATAGTGATGTAAATCAATTTTAGGCCTCTATCAGTCCTCTTCCTCGCAGAAGTGCCTTCTAACATATTACTGAAACTTTGATGATTTACTACAACATAACTGTGAACGACAGAATTTCAGGTTCTACAACAAACAATTTCGATTCATCAAATCGAAAACGCAAAAAAAAGTCATTTCAGTCGAGTCTGCAGAAGCCCCCTTTTAAAATCAAACGGTTCACATACGGTGTTCTTTTTTTTTTATTTATTTAACGGAAGCTGGTATTTTTTTGGGCGAGCTTCTGTGGTTGGATTTATTAACATCGGAAAAAAATCGTTTTCTTGCATTTTTTCTGTCTTTTTTTGTATTAAGGTGTTTAACTTCTTAACGTTTGTTGGAGAAAGCAAGTGACAATATTTGTTGAAAAAAACGGAGGCGGGCCACATGAAAATATATGGTTCCCGAGGCCTCACTTCTCTCTGCACGGGAATATCCCATTATTCGAGATAGCCCGTGCAACGCCCGGCCACACAACTATTTATATATATAATCACTTCGGTGATTGTACATAATAACCAGATTTTTTATGCACATATATGATGTATATAAACGATGTAACACTATTTTTGAACTTCTCCCTGTCGACCACTAAAACACTCTATACGCTATGGCTAAGTGGGTGTCAAATACATAAATAAATATGACGAATGTCAAACGGTATTGCAAACATCCGTAACATCGTTTAAACTTCATTCGAACAGAAATGGTTAGTATGGTTTCATGGAACTACAAAACGCATTGCGATTTTTCTCTCACTGACGCTGTTTCTTCAAAATTTAAGTTTTGATTCACTACTTACGCTTATGGACTGGTTGTGTCATTTATTCGATGTTCAAGTAAGTTTCAGCAACAAGGCTACGCAATGATGAAAGTGTTACATTGCCATCTAAAACGATTATTTCGGGCTAACGTTTGCTCTCAGGAAAAGACTCTGTGCTTACCTTGTGGTTCTTTACTTAGCACCTCTGCATGTTCCCGCACCTGGAATCGTGAAGAGTCCAAATCAGTGGGGATGGACAAGCGTGGGAAGAAAAAGTAAGTTCTGTTTATTTGAGAAAGCGTTAGAAAAAAAATCCTCAACATAAGACAAAACGCTGCCACTTCGGGATTTCGTAGAAAAATGTGCGGGGCCTAAGGGCACTTCTTGATTACAGAACGAACTCAAATGAAAAACAGGTAACAAAATGATACTAAGTAAAATAAAGTTAAAGGGGAGGGGGGGGGAATGACGGCAGGCTGTCTTTTTCAGGCAGCCGCTGATTTTAAAGGCGTAGGACTACTTTACTCGCGTGACTCTTTTGTTTCTCGAAGTTACTCTCAATTCTCTTTTGTTTTCAACTCAATTTTCAACTCAATCACGAAATCTTTCTCGCAAAAACGTGGCAAGCGAAAGCGTCAGCCAATTGTACGCGCGCACCTCATGAGTGTGACGTCACCAATTCATGCGTATTTATGCCCAACTTTGCGACACAGTAGTCGCTGAACTACAATTCCGATTTTCAATTTTTTTAGTAACTTCTGTTGTTATCCTTTATCTCTAAAATAAGGCATTAGTTGTATTTTAACATATGTAGTTACCGTGATATAGAGGATCTCCCATACAACGTATTTTGTGGCGTTTTGGCGTGTGAATCGAATTCCTTCCTGAGACCCCAATGGGAGAAACGTAGTCCTACGTTAAAAATTAAAAATGGAAGACTAAAAACTAAGCATGAACAATACAGGGAACGAAAGAAAATAAACATAGAAACAAAACAACTATGAAAAACAAAATTACTGCTTCCGATAATATCTACTTTCCTAACTCTTGAAACATTTCAGCAGTTGAACATAGTTTACAGTTTTGCCTAATTACATAAGTGGGCCATTTTGAAGCTACACGAGAGATATTTTTGGATGATGAAAATTTCAAATGAAATCGGATGACGAGTATGACACCTGAGCTGAAGCATCTTTATCCTAACTTCCACGCCACACCATTGGGAGAAATTTTTAATTCAATTGATTTAATGTGCAGCAGTCGCAGTGGAATTGCGTGTCGAATCTCATCAAAGTCTGCATTTCTAATTTTTAAAATGTCGAGGAACACTTTCTTTAAGTGTACTTCTCATACGAGAAATTAGGAAGTTACCAGGAAAAGACGTCTGAGAAATAACTCCGGATTAGTTTAGTTATGTTATACTACTGTTCCATTTTGAAGCAACATGGGAGCTATTTCGGGACGGATCTTTCAATTTTGAGCCGTCGTCAGATGACGAGATCGACACTTGAATTGGGCACCTCCCACACCGACGAGAGGACGTGTGACTTACAACGTCAGATTTAACGCGCACCAAGCCCATATACACGGCTGTTCTTCAGTGGAACAGGGTTTCGAACCTGGAACTCTCCCGCTCCGAAGGCGAGGCCTTACCATTAGGCCACCGTGGCTAACGTTAGAATAGAAACGTCACTATTGTGACTGTTCAATGGAAACTCGAAGTCAGTTTGATTCCTTCACTAAGATAAGTCTATTTTGAAATTTTGGCTTAATTTACGAACACAGAAATAAAAATTTTTATAATTAGAATAGAATCTCCTAATAAATACGGCATGAGGGGAACACTCAAAGATTCGTTGTGAAGTGTTACATTTCTGTTTGAACATTTTATTGTTTCATATATTTTGTTAAAAAGATTTTTGATTACGATTCCCCCGGGGGTTACTAAATCGTTTCATGTGATTCAATTTGATTCAAACATAGACTCAATTTGACTCTTACGGTTTTAAAAACTATCTCCTGGAATGGAAACGGCAGACACTATAGTGACGGTGCTTGGCCAACAACTGGGACAAGATCTGTAGATAGCATGGCTAGGAAGAAGTGTGTATGTGAGTGTGTGGGAGAGGAATACATTATAATTCTTTACGTCATTTAGAGTATTTTTCCCAACTGGAAGCATAAGCCTAAAGGCGCGTTTACACCGGAATTGTTAACAGGTGTTTTTATCAAAAGTTAAAACATTTCTAAAACATCACTCATTTGGTTCTAAACATCTCGTGTTTTCATCAAATTTGGCGTGTTTACAATTGAAATTTTGTTTTCCACTCAGAGTGGGAAACTTTTTCGGTGTTGTAAACATTCCTCCTGCGTTGGTGCCGTGGAGTTCCTCACGGATTTATTATTTCACGATTCCAGTGCAGATTAGATAAAAGAATTATGCATTTTAAATAATATAAAATAAATATTTTTTTGATAAGGTGATCAGCTTTTATCGTTCGCTAATATAATTCCTGTGAAAAGTAAGCGGAGCATAACTTTTTCCGAAAACGATGTCCTAAACCCATAATTTTATTATTTAACAGAAACATTTAACATGGAGAAAACTGATTCGTTTTCCCATAATTTTATACAAAGTAGCCAGACCTATTTGTTATTTTACGAGGCGTGTTTTTTAAGTAAGGGCTCTTTTGTTGTATACAATAATAGGTGGCGCGCGCACCGCAATGAGTGCTTGCATCGTGTCCCGGCATTCCTTGGGAACGACTGTGCTCAGTTGCAGCTGTGTAGGTAACCTGTACGGTCTGTTCTGTGTCTTTAAAATGTTCAAGATTATCGAATCGCCCGCCCCGTGCGAGGTACGGTCAGTGATACGTTTTTGGTCGGCAAGAAACCTGTCTGCTGCAGACATTCACCGGCAGATTTGTGAAGTTTACGGAGCTACTGCCATGTGTGAACGCAAAGTGCATAAGTGGGTCAGAGACTTCAAAGCTTGCCGCGACAACGTCCATGATGATTCCCGCTCCGGTCGTCCATCTGTGATAACGGACGATATGGTGGCTTCAGTTGAAACGAAAATTCTTGAGAACAGACGCTTCACCATAAGCAGTCTTTCAAACGACTTTTCTGAAGTGTGGAGGTCAGTGCTGTACAAGATTGTTTCTGAAAAGTTAAACTTTAAGAAACTGTGCTCCCGTTGGGTCCCTAAACTCCTAAAAGAGGACCACAAAAACAAAAGAGTTGAGTGTTCGCTGAATTTTTTGACTCGTTATAACGAAGAAGGTGACGCCATGTTGAGTCGGATCGTAACGGGAGACGAAACGTGGGTTTCACATGTCACGCCCGAAACGAAGATATAGAGCATGGAGTGGAGACACACACACTCTCCGTAAGGGTCAAGGCCAACCAGACTGTTGGAAATTCAAATGAACTTGTTCAGTCACTGAATGAAACGTATCTCATTGGTTTATTTCATGACGTAGCCGAAGTTACGGCACTAGTCGAAGTTGATTGGTTGTTACAATCTATATATATTGTTCATTTGTGTTTTTAAATACAGCAGTAGAATGGATGGCTGTCAGTGAGTGTGTAAGCTGCAAGACAGCAGCATATTTCTGTTTTTTAAGTAAACTGGATTAAAGCTATTTTGTATTTTAAACTGCCTGGTATCTGCGTTACTCTGCAATTTACACTCACGACATGCCAACAGTGGTTATGGGCCGTGCAATCCCGTACTGATGATTGCCAGATGCAGTTTTAAGCCCTACTGTTTAAAGTAAACGGAAAGGATTGTGCCTGTTTGTTGTGAAGTCTATAAAGCAGATCGGAAGATGAATATTCCGGCGGAATCTTCGCCATTAGCATTCCCGAAGTTGGATGATTCTAATTATACCTCATGAAAGAAGACATGAAGGTCGTGCTGATGGATCGTGGTTGTTGGAGCTTCATAATTGAAGATAAGACATGTCCTGAACAAGCTACTGAGAAAGAAAAGTTCGAGTATGATTGGAGAAAGCAGAGATGTTACACTACAATTTACCAAGGCATCGAAAGAAAATTTCTTCCGTTAATCCGACACACAACAGACGGTAAAGAAGCATGGAAGATTTTGAAATCTAATTTCGAACCAACTTCTAAAGCCCGATTGGCAGTTCTGATCGATGAATTTTTCGAGCTCAAGTTTAATCCAGAGAAAGAGACAATTGGAATTTTTTTGCAAACGAGTCGAGGAGAAGAAAACTCAAGTTAAGGAAGCGGGTTTTGAAATTCCTGAACTTTTAATCGCATTACAACTTATTAGAAGATTGCCAGCCGAGTATGATCATTTGGTTCAAACCCTCTACAGATTGAAGGATGAAGAATTCAACCATCGGGAAGTTGAAAAACAACTTGTAAACGAAGCTGGACGAATTCAACTGAAGCAGAAGGATTTGAATCTAGATTATACAGAGAATGCATACACCGTCGGATAATTTCGTCTGCAGGAAACTCGCAAGAAATCTTCTGAACGCAGTGGAGCAGTGTTGGACCCTTCAAGAAACCCTGGTCAATGCAGGAAAATCGGTTACCCTAAAGAAATGGGGCCGTTTTGTGACTTTTGTTCCCGCAAAGGACACGATGCATCTAAATGTTATAAGAAGCGGAATAAAGAAAAGAAACAAGCTTTCGTATCGGAAACTTCGTTCTGTGGGACTAATCAAGCTTTTGGAGTGTCGACGGACTGGGATCAGTTCCTCATAGATACCGCAGCTACTTCCCATTTTTGTTATGAACGTGACTGGTTCAAGAACTTTAAAGAACTTAAAACAACAAAAGCCCTCCTTGCCGATAAGAAGTCAACCTGTGAAGTTGAAGGAATTGGTGACATCGACTTTATCGTTAAAGACATTAAAGTATGTATTTTAGGGTGGAATCATGTTCAAATTGATGTAAAAGGAGCATATTTGTATGGAAACCTGGATATTCCCATTGAGATGCAGCAACCCGAAGGATTTGCAGTAAAAGGATGCGAACATTATGTTTGCAGGTTGCATAAGAGTATATATGGTCGTCATCAGAGTGGTAGACAATGGAATATTGAATTAAATGAACTTTTATTTGGACTTGGATTTCATCAAAATGAATTGTGTAATGGTCTATATACTAAAAGTAATTGTATTTCATTGGTATATGTAGATGACATTGTCGTTTTCAGCAAATCTCAAAGTGATCTTGAAGATTCAATTCTTAATATAAAAATTAGATTGGAAATAACAGAGTTGGGACCAGTTAGATACCTACTTGGTGTAAATTTTGAGCGAATCGGGGATTCTGTGTATTTGCATCAGAATACGTATATAAATAAACTTAAGACTAGATTCAAAAATTTACCAAGAAGGCGAATTGCGTTACCTTTGAAAGTAGGTTGTATTTTATCTGATAGAGTAAAAGAAAATGAGATAATAGAAACGGAACTTATGAGACAGATTCCGTATAAAACGCTAATTGGATGCCTATCGTTTATTGCGAATAGGTCCAGGCCAGATATTGCATTTGCTGTAAACACAATGTCACAATTTTGTAATGGATATACGTATCATCACTGGACTATTGTTGTTGATATTTTAAATTATGTGTTTAATACAATGTATTATAAAATAAATCTTTCGGATACTCATAATACTAGGTTAACTATGTATTCAGATTCTAGCTGGGGATGCAAGTTAAATGATAAACATTCTACAAGTGGATATATTATGTTATTTGGAAATGTACCAATAACTTGGGAAATCTCAGAAGCAAAAATGTATTGCTTTAAGCTCAATGAAAGCTGAATTTATAGCACTAACAGAAAGTGTAAAATGTTTATGTGTGTAATGAAAGTGTAAAATGTGAAAGTGTAAATTATTTGGTATTCTAAAATTTTAAAAGAACTTAATTTAATTGATTTCAGAATGCCGGAATTGTATTGTGACAACCAAGCAGCTATCCATTTTTCGAAAAATAATATTGAGAATAGTAAAACTAAACACATTGACATAAAATATAAATTTGTTCGAAAATTATTATATGATAAGGAATTTGAACTAAATTATATAAATTCTAAGAAAAATTTGGTCGATTTCTTAACAAAACCTCTTGTAAAAGAAAAATTTCTTTCAATAATAAAGGCTATATTTCAAAAGGATTCAGTGACTGATGGGGCCGAATGTTGGAAATTCAAATGAACTTGTTCAGTCACTGAATGAAACGTATCTCATTGGTTTATTTCATGACGTAGCCGAAGTTACGGCACTAGTCGAAGTTGATTGGTTGTTACAATCTATATATATGATTCATTTGTGTTTTTAAATATAGCAGTCGAATGGATGGCTGTCAGTGAGTGTGTAAGCTGCAAGACAGCAGCATGTTTCTGTTTTTTAAGTAAACTGGATTAAAGCTATTTTGTATTTTAAACTGCCTGGTATCTGCGTTACTCCGCAATTTACACTCACGACATGCCAACACAGACTCTGTCCCAGCGCAAGATTATGGCGTCCCTGTTTTGGGTTAGACACAGTGTTTTGTTGGTCGATTTCATGCAACACGGAACCACCAGAAATGCGGTAGCCTACAAAAGACGCGGCATGCTGACAGAGGGAATTTTGCTACTCCATGACAATGCAAGGCCTCACACCGCAGATCAGACCCGAGCTTTATTGGACTCTTTTGGCTGGGAAGTTTTGGACCCCTCCCTACAGCCCCGACTTTGCGCCGAGCGATTTTCATCTTTTCCGCCATCTCAAACATCATCTCGGCGGCAACCACTACAACGATGACGAAGACGTGAAAACAGCCGTGACCTCTTGGTTATCGGAGCAGGCGGCAAGTTTCTATGAAGAGAGTATTCAAAATCTAGTTGTAAGGTATGATAAGTGTTTAAACAAACTTGGCAGCTTTGTTGAAAAATAGAGAAATGTACGTAGAATCTGAAAATAAATTTGGTTTTTGAAAATTTTCTTTCGTTTGGTTTTTATTTTCAAACGGCCCTTACTTAAAAAACACGCCTCGTATAATTAGGAAAAATACATTCTTGCCTTATTAGGCAGGATAGATTTTGTCAATAATGTTTCTTTATTAATTTATACAAGTTTTTGAACTCAAAGTTTGCTATTAAAAGGCATTCTGAAGGTAATAATTTATAATCAAAATGGCTCAATAACAGCTTCCTAAAATAATATTCGAGACAATTTTATATGATCTAAAAATTACGTCAAACTTATTATTAAAACTTATTTTATAATATTAAATTAATTACATTAAAATTAATAACCTATATTTGCCAAAACATAATATTTGTTAAACATGCTAATGACTCAGCAGTAGTCGTTTTGCCAGGAAACTGAACCTCCTGCACTCGTGAAATATCTACATAATTCCTCTCGTATTTGTTAAGCAAGAATGGAAGATTTCTTTGGAACTCGTTTTAATCACAAAGTTGTTCCCGTGGGCATCCCTTCCACCATCCACTGCCAAGTACCAATGTTTTCATTGCTGTATAGTTAGAGCTGAATGTCCCTGATGGAGAATACGATGCAATTGATGACTGACTTTTGCGTTGAAAGTTGTGCAAATGAAATGATGTGAACACAACTTTTAAAGCATTTTCAGGCTGGAGTTGTAGAGGTTTCCTTAGATCTCTGATTTTCACGATCCAGACTATCAATGAAAATCCCTCTACGACAGTTATTACCCCTACGCTAGCCACTCTTTCAAGCTGTTCACAACGTGATACCAACAGGTGGTATAATCCAATGGCAGAAGAAGTCTATTCAGTAATGAAAAAGCTTTGAGAAATTGTTCTAACAAAAAACGAATGTGATGAGTTTGCGGAGCTTTAGTTTAGCTTAGTTTTATTAACGTCAAAGCAACACGGGGCTATTTTGGGAAAGACCGCGCCGACTATTTAGGGAAAGACTTCGCCATTTTGAACCATGGTCAGATGACGAGGACGACTGTTGTGTCAATTTTCTTTAAATTTTACTTTATTTCTAACAATCAATTATCAATCTAAACATGAGTAGATCTAAGAAATTTTAGTAAACTGCGTTGTGTTCAAAATACTTGAGCAATAACCCCAGGTAAACATTACACAGACATGAATTAAAAGGTAGCACCAGACCTGGATAATCCGTTAGGACATAGTGAGGAATAAAATATAAACATGAACAAATGACAGAGACTGTAATGATAAATTAACTGCAGTTTATTTAAGAATTTTAAAATAATAGTATTTTGTGGAGCATGAAATATTACAAGGGAGCACTCATACTGAAAATCTGGATTAATACACACAAATTAGATGGATAAAAAAAATCACATTACAGGCTGTTTGGTGTAGTGACCCCCTAACAAATGTAAAACATGACATAAGCAATGCATTGAACAAAAAAAGTCACTAATATATATGTTGACACATGAGCGAGTTAATGGAATACAGAAAATACAATTAAGCATGTGGATCATTCGCTGAAGCAACAAATGTTATCAACTTAATTTGATACTCAATTTCTACTAGCATTTTTTAAATTTCTTCTACTTATACTAATAACAAATCCTAGCTTTTTACATTTAAATTTGATATTGACACCTACAATGACAAAAACCTAATCTCCTCTATTATCATTTCATTATCTTTCTAATTACACATTAATCCCCAAGCTTTGCCCATTAATGTTTTAACATGATTTTTACAAAAAGCATATATTTAATCTGCTCTCCCATTATATCAGTATTTTTCATATTCAGGATATCTGCACATCACTTTATATTTTATCATTAAGGCCGATACCAATTTACATCTATCTTAAAAGAAGTTTAATAATACCAAAACAATCACAAGAAAAGAAAACACTTAGCTTTATGTCAAATGTTGGAAGTTTTGGCTTGACCCAGGGACACGCACAAGGAATGTTGGCAGCTAGGGTGGGAGTCTCAGAGGGCGTAGATTCTATAGTTCAGATCACGGTTTCGTCTATCCTCTCACGAGCATCTTTCCAGTCCAAGGCATTCTGATGAATCAGCACCGAGAGGCTCTAAGCAGTCGGTTGGGTAGCTCTCCACTGGTGTAACACGGAGTTTTCAGGCTCATCACCGGATTCAGGCTTGGTCTTGCTGCTGAGTGCTAGCTCCTCAAAATCGGCCCGACATCATGATGGCTGTCCTGCATTCGGATCAAAGTCGTCGCTGGTGCATAGTCATCAGCCTCTGCAGATTCAGCAGGCGAGGCACTTGTTCGCTCTCAGTCGCCGCCGATGACTAGGTGCACCTACACGTTCGGAGAACCATGCTCGCAGGCTTGACGTCTGTAATCGCCTTCAGCCGTTGGTAACCACGACTCGTCCCAATAGGAAACAGCTTTACTTTGCTTAGCGCATCATCTCCTTTAAGCACGCACTTTCAAAATTTCTCCCTCGCTCGTAATCACCTCGTCAGCTATGGCCGCCTTACGATATCAAAAGCCCGCTTCTCTTCCTTTAGATGTTGCCATTCCCTCCGTCTAAAAATTTTGCTTCGAAAAGACTCCACCACTTGTCTCTCCTCTTCTTATACCAAAATAAGATGCTGTACCAAGCCTTTCCTTCATCGCTCACTTCCTGAGCCAAAAGTCAAGCTTTTCCATTGGCATGGCATAGAATCAAAATTAATTTAATTGCGCCAAGACGCCAAAACTGTCCTCAGAGACTCGCCACACAGTCCAGCAACCCCTTGTGTAAGCCCCAAAGAGTTGCAGTTAGCCAATTGAGAACCCTTAGACTCTTCTGATTGGAGGCCGAGGTTTCTCAGAAAAAGGGTTGGTATTGCCCTAACACCCCAAAGGGTAATTAATCAATATCAGGGTTCGAAAAGAGGGTCTTTGTGTAAAACAGACAATTTGTCGCGCCTGGATAGTAAAATTTGGGAAGTCCGTTGCAAGCTTATTGTTACAAAGTCATAAAAAGCGGAAGCAGGAAATTGACCAGGGTAGTTTCGGACCCTTTCCTACAAAAGAGCGGAAGACTCAAGAAACAATTTTCAGTCTCAAACTCAACGGGGTTCTAGACAGCAAAGAAAGCAATTACGGGCGATTCAAACCTGCACGTGCGTTTCTCCAGAAAGGGGGAGGTATACAAAGTAAGAGTGGAAAGAAAAAGGTCGTATTCTATAAAGGGGGTTGTTTAAAGTTACGAGAAAGCTAGCTGTCCAGAGTTCAAAAAGTGCAAGGGAAAAAACATTTTGTGTAAGTTTAAACAAAGAAATAAAACAAAGAAATTTTTAAGTGTCTTAACATAAATAAAGGAATTAATTTGCCGAAAAAATAAACAATAATTAAAATAATCGACACCACACGACACCAGAACTGGAATCCCCTCTCCAAACTTCCGCACCACACCAGCGGGAGGCCGTGTGGCTCCCGTAAGTAGGATTTAACGTGCAACGGTACTGCATACATGGCGGATCTGCAGTGGAATCGGGTTTCGAGCCTGGAATCCTCTGGCCCCCGAAGCCGAGATCTTACCACTAGGCCACCGCGGCCCTGTCGCTTTCCAATTACGTAAATGCACTGATTTACATGATTTGGCAATAGCAAAACAAAGAATTAAACAGGTTTTATTTGATCTGGAAATGTCAAGCCTAAATAGGCAACCATTTACCATCTCATTCGCTAGATTCTAGCATGCCCGATACCAGAGCATCTACTTTTAGTGAAGCCTCATTCAGTTATAACTATAGGCTTTCCGAAGACAACAATTCACGTGACGTTACTAATGAGGACAATGATTTGACCATCCTCTGGCCATATACAATCTAAATTAACGAGAGATAATTAGTAGTAACGTTTAAATTGTAGAGTAGTGAGAGAAACGTTACTATAATTGTAGCATTACGTTCAAACTGTAGCGTTAAATAGTGTGACATTTGATTAGCCTTATTCCTGATATTACTTTATAAATAGTAATTTTTTTTCTTTAATTTGGTGTGTATACTTTAATGAATAATATAAACGTATTTGAGTGTTCCTACCAATATTCATATTACTTTCTTCCTCAAAAATACTTTAGCAAGTAATAATATTCTAAAATATTTTTGAAATGTACTTTTCATCATTTTATTAATAATTGCAAGTTGCTTAGTTGAAGTGCTTTTAGTTAATCAGAGAAAATATTTTTTATGGACAGTATAAATATAACCGTACTATTTTAAACATTTCTGAACTATTGACTGTTGTTTTAATTTTTAGTTTTTTATTTAAATTTAAATTTTTCAAGTGAAAAACAGATTAAAATTTGTTGGAGAACTATTCACTACCGAATCTCTGAACAATAAAAATAAAGTTGTCGAATATCAGCGCTGGCAGCATTTCGTTTTGAGTTTCTCTAATATAGCCGTTTCAATTACATGTTGTATAAATTTTAAAAAAGTAATTTGTATTCTTTTGAACAATTATGAAAAGTAATTTGAACTGCTGAAAGCACAACGTCCTTCACTCTCGACATCTTGACAAATGTAGTGAGAAGAAGAGAGTTCATGCATGTGTGATGACAACAAAAGGTTGCAAGAACCATTAGTATTATGTCTATAACAAAAAGTTGCATCATATGATTTAAACACAAAAGATGAAAACAAATGTTTACAAGGCTCGATGTAAACGCGCCTTTACGGTTTAGAAATCAACTAATGGGCCACACTTATAGTGGGCACTTTCAGTTATTGCGTCTACTTACAATAAATTTGTCATATCATCGAATGAAAATAATACAGGCATTTATTTGTGTGCAGGTATTCAATGTTAGAATTAAAAATAAATGTCCAAAAGCCGTGGAAATCAAGAAAAAAGTAACAGAACAATCAAACTGCTTTTATTGAATAGATAATTTTTTTTTAGAAAAAAAATCGTTATTTTTCGAATGATAGTTTTCAAAGTTAAAAAAGGAATCTAAAGAAATATCCAGTGCAAACCGTAAGTTTAAAAAGTCGTTTTAGATACTTTTAGGAAGATTTTATGAATATCTATCGACAACGTTCGGTTGGATAACACTTAGGCGCAACTGCTTTTCACCACTCGTTATAAGTGACATGCTTGTGTGGAATCACACTAGTAAAGCATTCCCAATTTATTTTTCAGTAAGAAATAAATAGTATTTATTTATTCAGAGAGAGAGAGAAAACTTTATTATAAGTAAAGATATTCAGCAAAAACCAATAGATAAAATAACTTATAATACCTAACTAAAAAGAATTTTCATGAATTTCAGAAAACGGTAAACGCTGTTTTCTTTTCAGTTTCCAATTAATTGTATATACAGTAGCGGTCAAATGGAAAATCTCCTTATTAGATTTTGTCGTGTTTTTATGCTCGACGCTGACGCAATCTCTTAAAGGATGACACAATCGCAAGAAACGATGATTGAATCATCAAACCCATCAAAATTACTTTCTTTTCAACAGTACTATTTGCTCAATTTAAATTTTCAATACCATATTTATAAAAAATGTAAGAGACCCGTTTTCATTAGCGACTACTGTATAATGTAAAGCAACAGTTATTTTTTTATTTTGAAGCATTGATCTCAATTTCAGTCGCCTCAATCGCTACCAGGAAAATGTTTAATTGTTGAAAAAAAATGGAGACGCATTGCACCGTAGACCTCTGCATTGTTCAGATCCTATTTTGTGGGTGATTTTTTCTTCGACATGCAATCATAATTTACGAAATAAGTTAATTAAAGTTACACGCTGTGGTATGAGTTTACATAATTTGACAAAGTTATTGTATTTTTCTTAAACATAAATCCCCTTAAGAGGTAAATTAATGAGCTGATTTGTGTTGCATCTATAGCGTGTTTTAAATGCTCAAAGTAGCGTGATTTAATATATAGTGAGAAAGGTTTTGCTTTGAGAATCGAGCACTGCAGGCAAATTTCTCGTGAATGCACGAATAAATATTTTTATAACCGAATTCAGTTTGAAATAGCTTGTTAGTAGGACAAAAACTGCGTCTTGTTATCTTATGGAAATATTTTTTCAATTTATGTTTATTTTATTTCAATAATATTCGTGATATCACAAGAATCCCATTTTTGCAAACATCCTAAAGCTAATAATTTGCAAGATCTTTTAGAAAAATATTTTGATGACGTAAGATTTTTGTATGAGAAGGAAGTGCTTTCTCTTTTGAAAAAAAATGACTTTATTTTGATAATGAAAGATTCGTCTAAAAGGAATATTGAAATGAGAAAATATTCCTTTTAACCTTGTTTGCGTTTTTCAAGGGGAAAAAAATGGAACAGGTGGTGATATTATAGTTTTATGTGCGCTAAATGTTAATTAAATCAATTTAAAATATTTGGTAAAGATAAATAATTTATAACAGATTTTCTTAAACTGTGGGATGGTAAATTATTACATACGGCTTTTTATTCAGTTTACACAATATTAATAAGTGGCAATACATAATATAAAATGTCAACTTGACTTTAATTATTTAAATAATTTTTTTCAAAATTGCTTCTAACTAAATATTATTGCTTCTAACTAAATTGTAGTAGGAAGCAAATCATTTTTAATCAGACCTTGAAATGTGACTTTTTACATCAGTGGTTTACTAAATGATTTACTTTCTTTTTTACTTTTTTGCATAAGAAGTATACAAAGAGAAAGTATTGTAATCGTCAAAAAATTCGAACTCGAGATTTTGACGAATCTCCACGTTTTAGACCTCCCTGAGTCCGAAAACCACAATTTCGAAATTATGTGTGCCTGTGTGTCTGTGAACACGATATCTCAAAAACTATTAAAGCTACAGAGATGAAATTTGGTATGTGGTCTTTACATATACTTTGTAGATTTCTAGGAAATTTTGGACAAGATCCGTCCAAGGGAAGTCTGTCTGTCTGTATGTCCGTGTTAATTTGAACGCGATAACTCACAAACTTAAATAGCTAGGTGGATAAAATTTGGTACACATTTTTATCATCAGGAATGTAGGTTTGTATCAAATTTGGAACAAATCCGTCAAAGGGTGGGCCGTCTGTCTGTATAATCGCATACTTTTCAACGCAATAACTTCTTTACAAAATTACTTTGATAAATGAAATTTGGTATGTGGCCTTCTTATATTAATATTAGATTTGTGTCCAATTTTTTTGTCAATCGGTTAAAAAAAGGTGTTCAAATTGCAAATTTCGTTTTCTTTATCTTACACCCATCCCTATTGATAATCACGACGGCTTCTAATTCCACTTCCGCGTTGGACGACCTTCGGAAATCGTGGTATGACGTTTCGCTTATTCATTTCTCGGAGCTCTTTCTCTTCTCCAAACTGGTGATTGAATTAATGCTTCAGTTTCTAATTTATCTTCCGACTTACTGATCGCAACAAAGTTCTTTAAATGCAGTGAGAAATTTCCAAAACTTGAGAGAAAACAAAAGCTACGAATAAACAAATCATTCTCTTATACCGAGCTCTCAGCATACTCCTTGAAATTTGTTTTTCCAGCTATTTATTCTGCAGAGTCCTCATTTTCCACAAAGTTTCGAATTCAGACGAAGACAATCGACAGTAAAAATGACCCGCATAATCTTCATATCTTTTCTTAGGTTCATGTATCGGTAATTTGCTATTTTATATAAAGGAAATTAAGAGGCAGAAATGCACTCTGTTTCGCTTCATGTATCATCTTTTGAAAACATGATACATGAAGCAATATCATTTTTCTGATGGGATGACCTGGAAAAGTGCTCTTTCAGTAAGAAATCTCTTGGTCTCTTTTACAGAAAAACTTGCTTTGTCGCATGCTTTTTCTCTAATGAGAAAGCCGAGAAAAATGTTTTCCCTCTAACATACAATTTTATTTTCAAGGTTTTCATCGACTTCACCATTTGTAACCTATGATTAGCATTACACAATAAATTAAAGTTTAATTATGTAAATTTAATTACTAAAACAGTAGCTGATTATTTCGCAAGAAAAATTAACAGCAGTATAGTTAATAATTTTTGGCTTTCTAACTATCTTCAATGTAAATGATATTTCTCTGATCTGAAGAAAAAAATAAATTAAAAATAAAAGTAAACATTAATTCATTTGAAAAAAGCTATTCAAAACAAACATGTGGAAGCTGTTTTAAAATAGTCTTTGCCTTCAGTTAAAGGTGCTTTCGATAAATAAAGAATTCTTTTTTCAGTGAAATGCGAAATTTCGTTCAAAGACGTATCTGTTATGGTATGTTTATAGTCATTTCATAATTTTCAGCAATCTGATATTAAATATATTCTCATGACACGATTATTTGAAATATGTTTTTACTGTGTTAACAAGTTCTATTTTAAAAATGTGCAAAAAAAAATCGAAAATGTTGGCTTGAATGTAATTAAAACAATACTATTTACACTCAAAATCATTTGTCTCTCGTTAGTAGCTACGCAGTATCCTTGATACATCGAAAGGCCAAGCAACTAACTATCTTAAAAGATCAGAATCTTATCTTTGACGTTGGGTTGAAATATGATTTCTTTTAATATCAATCTGTCATGACATATTCCAATAAATATTTTGAATTGGTAATGTTTATTAATTATTAATGTTTTTAAGAGTATTAATACCTATATTTTACCTCTAACTAGTAAATAAATTAAGAAAATGACGTTACTAATTTTTGTACTTAATGTATTCCTTTTAAATCTATAAAAGGAATACATTATCCATTACAAAGTGTTGTTTCAGAAGTTGAAAAAATGTATCTCATAAAATCCAGATAATGCTCTTAATTCTGCGTTTCCTTTTTAGCATTTATTCTTTCAAAAAGTTTTCTACTCATTAACTGTACGTAGAAATTGTTAATCCAAACAAAATTAATGTTTGAATTTTTTCACAGTGCGGAATAGTTGGTGCTCTTATACTGCTAATTACTTAAGTTAAAATAGAGGTTCTTTTCTTCAGAAAATGACACCCAAATTTCTTTTTCAAAAATTTTCTAATTATTAGGATTAAAACCGAGACAAAGACATTCCACATCCATAAAAAAGTACATAATTCCTTTTGGCAAGTGGGCGTGGGAATTTTTTCCACCAGGGTCTAGCGCAAGTGAATCCTTCTTCAAACAATGGTATGTGCACTCCTTGGATCCTCATTACCAGCCATCCATCTTTCATACCTCTACATCTCATTTGGCCCCGAAAAGAAACTATGGGGTACAGAAAAAAAGTTGGATCTGCCTTTTCAGAAGTCCAATGAGAGAAACTTTTTTACTTCGGCTTCCTTCTATCCTCTCTTCTTTCTCTAAAAAGGGTGTGATTAGCAGCCGAATATAGAAGGAATTTGCAGGCGACCGTTGCGGCTCTTCCTCCAGAACATCTATCACTGTCACTGCAATGGACGTTCCCTGGAAAGGTCCAGATGGTTGTTAAATTGTTCCTGGCTTTAGTGGCGATCATTAGGAGTAGAGTTACCCCCTGCTCTACCATCCTCCCCCTCCTCCCAGAAAGCATTTAGTGGCCAGGCCAGGTCTAACAGTGGCTGTCCGATGCTAGAATCCATGGGGCTTGGCTATTACGGCACGGTTTGTGGGTGGGAGACCGTATGATGCCTGATCTTTGTGGTCGTTTCGCAGAGCAGGACGAGTGTGTGGTGTGAACCGTAGTCTGCAGAGGCGTGTCGAGAATTATATAGTTGTTAGGGAATGACTAAGCAAACTTGTTTTCGGTAATGCCGTTTGTCTGCCTGTCTCAGTTCCGGAATAAGAGGAATTCGGTTTTCGTCAGTCACGATAAATGGGTGCTAGGATATGTGATGAAAATTACAATAAGGACATGGTAGTGTAGTGGCGGGAGACAAGGTGAATACATAATGGTGTAGTAAGAGTAAATGGCACCCAAGGCCAGATTAAGCCCCAGACCTGTAGGAAATGCAAATTTCGGGGCTCTACTTGCCTATCTCCTCAACTTCCAAAATTAAACATACATATTTTAAATTTTAATTTAATATCTTTATAAGTAATTTTAAGTAACAAATATCATGACAAACCGAATAAACATAACATTTAATTACGGGCCATCTGTATGTATCTGGTGAATACGTTTTATATAAAAATTTTAATTTAAAAGTAATTTTAAAAAAATGGTAAGAAAATTACATTTTTTTAAAAACACAGTCTAAATACTCTAATACGAAGTTTGCAGAGCTATTGAATTGTGAGTCAGTCGGCAACAGCAAAACAAATTGGACCACATTGATCAACAAGCGAATTTAAAAACTTGAAAAAAATCCTAGAAATAATTTTCTGAAATTTAAACGATACTGAATTTTAATTTGAATAAGTGTGAGGACACGGCTCTTGTAAATCAAATAAAAGCTCAAAATTAAATTACCCTGAAAATGATGGAAAAAAGAACCTTGAGACCTGGGGGCACTTCTCTCGTGAATCAAACGAAAAAATGAGTACACGGCTCTTGTAAATGAAATTAAAGAACAAAATTAAAGCACAATTAAATGACCCTGAAAATAATGGGGAAAAAACTGCTCGAGACCTCGGGACCTTCCGAAATTTTGGGGACTGTCCGATTTGCCCTATTTGATGAAACGACCCTGATGGCACTCAGAAAATAGTATTTTCCTCCCCCTTTCTTCTTTGGAATTTAAAAGTGAAAAAGTGCACTGCTATTTTGTCTTTGCGGCGTCCCTCAAGAATGATGCCCGAAGTAACAGCACCCCAGAAAGAAATATTATTAGTTCTTATTTGCATTTATAATGCTAAATATAACAAAGGAATGAAAATATGACACTTTGCCTCGTCGTTATTTGCCCTTTCTACGGCAAACAGACTCAAATTCTTCACTTTCTATTCTGCAACAACAAAAATTTCTATTAATTGCAATGCATAAAGCATTATTAGTTCTGAAGAAATCTTTAAATAATAATAATAATAATAAAACGTTGCAGTTTTAATGAAAACACCATGATTAGAATACGTTTCTGTTTGCAACAAAATAAGAGACAAAAGAATATAAATAAAAATTATGTTCATATATAGCGTTAATTTTTTAGTTGAAAATTGTTTAACAACGACTAGTAATAATTAAATGCGTAGTATAATTTTCCACGTGTTAGTTTTCGATCGTTTGAAACGAAATAGCATTAAGATATGAAATTAAAAAAATTACGTATTTATGAAGCATAAATAAAAGTAAAAAATAACCTCCAATATTCGTTACTTAACAACCATCATTGTATTGAAATATTCATACGCCTTAAGAATGTGAAGGATTTACCTATTATGTTATGCTTTAAAAAGAACACATATATTTTACACTAGAATGTGCTTTGATAATAGTAAGAGAAGATTAAACGATGCCATATTTTTATAGATTGCCATTAATGAAAAGAAAATAGCGAATTTTAAGTTGAATTTTTTTAAAAAGTCACTATTTTCTGCAAATGAATGGGCGCAAATTTAAGGGCACTTGCAAATGTTTATAAATAACTATTAAAGAAGGAAAAAATTAAAGGATTATTAATATAGAATAATAAGTTATTAAGAAGAAAAATGAACTTGGAATGAAAAAAAAACCTTCGACGAAAAAAACTAAGAAAGAGCCTTACATGCTGGAAAGGGCCTTATCTACCAGATATTATACTTTCCTCTTCGTGTTCAAAATGCATCAGACAGAATTGTATTATCTTCGAATTCTACTGAAGCAAATATGTTATCTATGTCCTCAACGGCCTTGCTAAAGTAGTGCGTAATTGGATCATCTAGCTTAATAGTTTTTTTCTAAGCAATATGAGATAAACTTTTTACACAAATTAATAGCTGGTTTAGCTGAATTTATTGCATTTCCTTGATGATTTAAACCTACACCATACAGAAGTTTGATAAACATTTCTAGTCCATAAATTCACTGAAAATTGAACAAAATCTTGGCAACAAAGTGGGCAATACTTTCCGCTACCACGAGCGAGGCGGTGCCACATTACCCATCTAATAACTCATCGCAGTCCGCAATCGTAAAGATGATTGATCCTTCGATCTGGAGCTTAAACAAGGAACAAGGGAAAGAAAAAGACCCTCATTTTATCTGGAGCCCCATCCAATTTATATCGCAATCCATTCAGCCTCAGTAATACTCCGCGACACGGAGCCCCGATAACATATAATGCAGTGTGCGCCCTGTCACACTGGAGATAAGATACTTGCGGGGCGTTTGCTTTATCGATAACATCCTTCGTGTCATTCCAAGAGAATTGTGATGAAGATTTCCTCCGTTTTCATTTAGATTTCCCAATTGCGAATTGCCCCTAACTCTTCACCGTTCGTGTCGAGGGATTTGCGGTGAAACGAGTTATGGTTTTGAGTTCTTGGAAGTTATTTGGCAATTTTAAGACGGGGATTAATTGACTAAGCTCCGTGGTGCATATATATTAGTAAGGATAAATGGAATTAAGTAATTCGGTATTCATCAGGATATTTAGTTAACAAAGGTAAATTAGCTTTCAGAGATGGATATCCTCAGCAGTGCTTGTGAGTTTTACTTGTCTCCGTTATCTGTTGACTTATGAGTTCTCATCTAGTGGGACTAAGATTACAATTCTGAAAGCTTCAAAGGATATCAAATGCCATCATTATTAAGTTACAGATGCAAATAAACTTTGTTCAAATTTAGACACTGTTTTCCGAAGCAGTAGAAATTGAGATATATTAATAATTTAAAGTAAAACTTATTAAATAATACTAAGATTAAATCTTTAGCTATCAGCAGAGCCGCTGTAGCATGGAAACAGAAACTTGAATTTGGGATTGTAGGGTGCCGGCTTCGAGCCGTATACCCCCGTGAGCAAAAATAAGTGACAGGACATCGCAAATTTGTCGAGACACTCTCCAATTTTAATTAAATATCTTTGATTGTCATGAATTTTACTTGTCAGTAAATTGATTTTTATACTAAAAATATTACTTAGACTTAATTAAAAAATCGTTGGTTTTAAATTCTCAACTTTTCCAATAAGTATAAATTAACTAGGCACCTCGGTTTAGCCGGAAAAGTACTGATTTTCGACTTTTGGACCAGAATTGAAAAACTATCCCAGATTTCAATGAATTGTAACTGGACTGTCCCGTTTCTTACTTTTCAATAAATTGTTCAAATTTAAAAGAAATGAACTAGATTTAACCCTTAAAAGCCCGTTTTTTAAAAATTGATTTAAAAATATTTTTTGACTTTCATTTCTTGAATAAAATATGGGAAAAATACTTTACAAAATTCTATTTTGTTTTAAGTATGGTTTCCGGCTGAAAAACAGTTTGTATCCAACTGACAACTGGGCTTTATTTCAGAAAAAAAAATCCTTCATAAAATTCTGTAATATTAAACACATATGAATTTTACTAAATAATAGTACGGATAAGGAATTTCCTACAAAATTGTAGAATAAAATAAAGTATTCTCAAGCGTACAAATAAAGCTAAAAAGATGCAGCCTCAAGTAAAAAACATCAATTTATTTTTACTTTTTCATCAGCACTCAGGTTGCCATCTATATGTTGTTATTCGATTTAATAAAATTTTCAATATGTATCCTATTGGCAACAACAGGCACTAGGGCTTCAGTATTATTCTGAAGATTTTAGAAGACAAAATTGGGAATGTAGCTTAAAGGTAACACTGGGCATTTAAGGGTTAAATTTTTAAAAGGCTAGCGTCCCCATAATTCTCCTTCGCCATCTTTAATTATATATACAGAACAAGGCCACCTTAATATGACCAATGTGGATGACTCAGTCTGAAAGATAAATAGTAATAAAATTAATAAAAGTATTTTTTAAACACTCTTTTATTAGTCAACTAAAAAGTGAAAATTTTTATTTTAATTATTTTCTAATTTTTTATCTTTAATTTATAATTCATTATTATAAACACTATAGAATTTCGAAATCAATTTTTCTCAAATTCGTAAGATTGGCGCCACGTATAAATAATCAATATTTGATTAAAATAATCGACTGGCTGATAATTAAGTTCTGATAGTACTAAATTAGTATTGTCGAGAACACACAAGTGTATAAAATTTAAAAACCCCAACAATTGAGGAACAGAGTGCAAAATCGATGACAAAATTCCAAGAACCAAAATTTAATTAAAATAATCGACTGGCTGATAATTAAGTTCTGATAGTACTAAATCAGTATTGTCGAGAACACACAAGTGTATAAAATTTGAAAACCCCAACAATTGAGGAACAGAGTGCAAAATCGATGACAAAATTCCATCTTTACAAACATGCAGTAAGTGAAGTTAATTGCAAGTCTGTAAAAATAATAGCAGAATGTCATATTTATGAATTTTTTTCACTTCTTGCTTTCTTTTTATTGTTTGATAACTGACTTATTCATTGCTTCCGAAATTTAAAAATAAAATTTTTTCCATCGTTTTTAGACTTGATCTAAATTTCTGTCGCGATAGGTAATTAGTGTATTAGATGATACACTCGTGATTGAAGTTGAGAAAATATAGTCATTTAGCTAAAGGTCCTCACAGTAGCGTGGAAGAAAAGTCTGTGTTTGGGATAGCTGAGATGTCGTTCTCGTTATCTGACCAATGCTCAAAATTAAGAGGTCCTTCCAAAAATATTCATATTTTCATTCCGCATTTGCGATTACGACATTTTTTCCGCTTCATTTTGGAATTTGTTAGAATTAGAATAAAAAACGGGAGTGTTCTCCCCCCGCCCTCGGATTTTCTCGTATACATACTGAATGTAATTCAGTACATTAAATGGACATGGGCTATATTCTTTTTTTTATCATTTTGTTGAAACTAAACAAAGGCATATAAACAAAGTACTGACTAAATTGGCAATACTTAATGGATACTAAGTAAAGCAGTGAAAATAAGACCACATTCATGAGACTAAACGACCTCGTTTAATAGGAGAAACAAATATAAATGCCGCATTAAGCCGGCCATTCACTTCCCAGATAAGCTGGATATTTTGGCACGCGAGAAGGAAAAAACCATAAAAATCTATGGAAATCAGCCAAATGGCTTGTGGTGGTTGGAATTCCGTCTGGACTGAAATCGGAACGAAAAATAAGAAGGAACCTGAAAGAGGCTAGAGAAAAGAACAAAGCCTTGTGTAGATAGAAGCCTTGCTTCGAGGGTAGCATAAATTAAAATCTACTGACTGTGGAAAATAGAAGAGCGATTGACAAGCAGCTGTAGATTGGGAAAGAAGATTGCTCCTCGTTCAGAGTTAGTGTCCTTCTAAATACAAGTGAATGGCGTGCCTGGAAATTTCGATTAAAATGGGTGGGAAGAAGGGCTTAGGACAAATGGCATGGCTATACTTCAAGTGAATGGTCGGCTTTAGACCTTGCTTGATAGGAGATTAATATTCTGTCTCCTTCCTAGTAGAGGAACACCCCTTTTTTTAGATCCAGCTATCATCAACTCTTAGCTAGAACTGAGAGTTTTTCTCTTTCCGCCACCACATGGGGGATGGCGCTGCAAGCGAGACTAAACTCAAACATATAATGGCGGATGTTATGCCTAACTTCGTTGTGCAATGAAGTTTAGTTTAGTGATATTAACATCTGGTTTTGAAGCAACTCGAGGGCTGTATGGGGGCGGACCTCGTCATTTTGAACCTCGGTTGGATGACGAGGACTACACCTGATCTGCCACTCCCCTTTCCAAACTTCCGCACCACGCGTTTGACGCCCTACATATGATTTAGCGTGCAATACACGACAGATCTTCACTGAAATCGGGTTTCAAGTCTGGAACCCTCCGGTCCTGAAGCCGAGATCTTACCACTAAGCCCCCCGTAGTGCGATGAAGAGAAGCGAGTATGTAATTTGGTGTTTTTACCTTTGCTGGTTCCAGCACCAAATTCGATATAGATCTACAATTTTGGTATCAAACTTGTATAACAAATTATAGCTATTTTGCTTGTTGTGAGAGTTCACATACACACGGATAGACAAGCATACACACAGTCTACTCTTTGACATATTTAGTCCAAGATCAGACACAGATATGCAATTTTAAAGTAAAGAACATACACTAAAATTCTTTCGTGAGTAGCTCATTCATCTTTTTGTGTTTATGGGCTACTCATGAATACAAACGGAGAACTGGATGACGAATTTGAACAAATTTGATACACATCTAAAATTCTGATGATAAATCCATATGCTAAATTTCATCTATCTCGATCATAGAGTTATCATGTTCACGCGTATACGGAAGGACAGACCCGTTGATGAGTATTGTCAAAGCATGATAATCTATAATTTTTGCGTAAAAACCATATACTAAATTTTATCCTTTTAGATAGTTCCGTTTTTGAGTTATTGTGTTCATATATATGTTACGGTCGATGTGAATAATGGGATATTATTAATAATAACCGCATTTAGTATCAGCGATAACAGAGATATTATTAATACTGACTGCGGTTATTTTTAATAATAACCGGTCATCTATACTTATAAACGACAATGTTTGTATGTGCGTGTGCGTGTGTGATGTCCAGATGAATCTATCGCACTTACAGCCATGAAATTTGGCATACGGGTAGTCGTATTGGTTACTCAACGAACCTCGAAGCCCGAATTTTAAAATTTAATCTCGAAAATTTTTTATTTAATATTTTGTATTGTTTTGAGTAATTTTTCGTGCTAATATCTCAATAGCATCGTTTTTGATAATCATAGGAAGAAAATAGATGCACCATCGGAGAGCACAGGAGACGTCATAACAATTAACTGAGTGACTTCGATTATTATTTTCAACAGTGACTTAACACGTTTCTTTGTCTCGTAGATTTTGCTTGCTGTCTAATGATTTTCATGTTGCAATTTTTTAATATTGTTTTGGATTAACGTACTCTGTACTGTTTTCCTACAGTTCAAATGTCATTATCGCGAAGAAAAATAAGCGTCAAAATCGATAATGTATATTTTTTGTTTTGATTTTGTTTTCAAATCCTTTTCATTTCATTGTAGGCGGGTTTTTTTTTCTTTTTTTTTTCGTTTAGTTGAAGTCATATGCCACGGGCAATGCCGTGCGCGTACTACTAGTTATTAATGATAAAAATTCCGGTTAATTATTAATAATAACCGCTTAGAAATTCATTTATTATTAATAATAACAGATTAATCACATTGACCGTAACATGTAGACTGATACAATTTCAAAAATTGTTCTCTCGAACTTATTGTGGTCTAAAAAGTGGAGATGCATCAAACTCTCGAAGTCGAATTTTTTGACGATTTCTTGTAGGAGGATGTAAAATAGTATGATAAGCCCTTCTATAAAGGTTTCAGTTTTAGTAGAATGGTGAACAACCTACTCAGAAAAGTTTTCCTGCATTTATAATTTAGAAGCCTATGCTATGTGATGTAGTATTCGTGTAATCTGTAAAGACACATAACATTTTCCTAATACTGCAATATCCTTTTGAGTAAATTTTCCCAATACTGCAATGAAGCAAAATAGTATAATAACCTCTTCTATAAAGGTTTCATTTTCAGTAGAATCGTGAATAACTTATTCAGAAGAGTTTCCCTGCATTTACAATTTAGAAGGCTTTGCTTACAATGGGATGTAGTATTTGTGTAATCTGTAAAGACACTTAACATTTTCCTAATACTGAAATATCCTTTTGAGATATGTTTTGTTCAACTTTTAAAAAATTCAATTTTTCGACAGCCCTCATTATACACATGCCATCTACACAAATGGAACTGCCGAGTCTATTTACAAGCATCCACTCACAGAGCTGTCAAAAACCAACATGAACACTCGCTCAAAATTATACCCGCATGAGTTCTATATCCCCTCCAACTGCTAGAATAATGACTCTAAAATTCGTGCGTACACACTAAAGTTTACCCATCTCGGAAAATTTATTCATGAATTTGAGACAAAACAGACAGGAAGAACAACAAAGAAGGAGAAATGCAACTAAACCCATGCGAGATATCTTGTATCCCTAACGACGCGTTGCCACCATTCGTCTTCCAAATTCTGCATGAAAATGATGACTCAGTAGAAATGCGTTTGGGTTGCCGCAGTTGTAGAAATGTATACAAAAATAAAGTTTTGATGGCTTATTTTTCGAGGGGAAAATGTGTCTATTTTATTTAGGAGGAGGGATGTCACCGCTTTAGATTTATCGTATACAGGACGCGTACAATTTTGAAGTTTTTATTTCGTTTCCATATATCTTTCGTTTTCTTACTTTTGGGATAAGGGAGGAAATGATAGCAGAGATGGAACTTTTAAAGGAATGGAGGGAAAAAATATTGGAATTCCGTATTGTTATTTTTAAAACTTCTGGTCGGTATGTGCCATTCTTAAATACGGATGTGTCCTGAATTTGTGTTATGATAAAGTTGAATGTTATGGTTGAAAATGCGTTATGTTTTGGAGAAAAGATTTAAGAAAGGAGGCTTAAAATTTCCACTTTTGTAAGAAAACAATTTTCGGAAAATAACTAAATGATTAGAGAACAGATAGATGTGTTCCGTAATGGGGGAATGGAATACATAGATAAATAAGAATTCCGTCCAGATGAAGCATGCGGAATTACTGAGACAATATAACAACATAAGATAAAAAATATAAATAAGAAATATGATAATCGATAAAAATATGAATACATATAAAGAATATAAAAGTAAGAAAAATAACAATAAAAATAATAAATAAATACTAGTAGTCATGTGAACAGTAGATATCGCATCCACCAACGCGATGACTCTTTTGGGATGGGCCTTGTAATTTCGAACCGCTGTCAGTTGACTAGGACAGCCCCTAACCTGATGCCCCCTCTGCAACATTCCGCACGACACCAGCTGGAGGGCGTTTGGCCACTAGGTATAATTTAACGTACAACAGTCCCCATACACGACAGTTCTTCAGGGGAATCGGGTTTCGAACCTGGAACCCTCCGGCCCCGAAACTTTACCACTGGGTCACCGCTGCCCTTCAGTTTGGTATTGGTGACATACTTAATTGTAATTTTGCTAATTCTAATAACAGCAAAAATTTAGTGTTAAATTTGTTTATACTGATAAAAGCAAACATTTAATTCTCATTTTGTTAATACTGATAAAAACATACATATGATTGTAATTTTTAATACTGATAAAAGCAAACATTTAATTGTAATTTTGTTAAAGCTGATAAAATATTTGTGTAAATAATTTGCATTGAAAAAAGAGTGTGGAAGAGAGATAAGATCATGGTTTTTCCATGTTAAGGAGTTGCTTTTTCCTATTTAGCTCCCTCTAATCGTGTATTTCTCTTTTTTTGAAAGCATGCTTTTCCCACGATTCTACCTAAATGGTTCGTGTTATAGAAATTTGATGACTACCTCCACTCTCGAGGGTAAAATTTACTAAACATCTTTTCAGGTACATTTTTATATAACTTTATTAAGTTAATGTATTTGCTTTGTAGATACAGGTAGCAAAATTTGTGTATAATGTAGGCGTTCAATACTGCACATTGATTGGTTTAAGATTGTAAATATAAGTAAGCAAGTTTTATATAAGATAGTGGAATAAAGAAAGTTCCTCCTTGAGAGACAAATTATGATGTTTGGTGTTCCTGGAAACAATGTTGTCTTTAAAATGAATGACAACGTAGGATAAAACTTTAAAGACTGTAATGAAGAACAGATCTTAGATATTTTTTGGTGGGGAGGGAGCGAGGTCTACGGTTCACAGAACTACTAGTATTAGTTAAAAATTCTTTATTCACTTTACCACCTTTAACTCTTTAAACCCGAGGCGAATATTTTCTTATAGCTCCTTTAAAACCGGGACCTTTTGGGAGGAAGATACATGAATTGTACTCTCCCAACCTGGGTGGTCGTTTACCACCCCACCCCTGCTACAACCCTCCCTTAAAGCGCACGGAAATGGGCTGAAGCTGCAAGGATAATTGGACCCCCCTAACTTGTATATCTCCTAAGCGATATCAGAACCTCACCTCCCCTCAAAAGAAGCCACCCGCCCCAGACCGGCCTTCGTAGCTGTTAAGGGGAAATTTTTAGATCGCCTCGCTCGGTACGAGAGGGTTAACTCAATATTTTTTAGTGTACAGTAGTCACCGTTTATCGTGATCAACGATCTCTCGGTTATACCGATCAAAACAGCGTGAAACTGATCTCTCGAATCTAAACACAGAGAAGACCCGCCGGTTCTAGTGATCACCAATTTGCTTATATTGATCGGTTTCGATGAGAAGACGCCTCAGAACTTGAGGACAATGACGATGAGAAAGGCCAGAAGAGAAACCACCATCAGCCGAAGAAATTCTTCAAGCTCTTAGTACTTTAACACTCTGACTCCTAAGCCGGCCGTAACCGGCCATGCGACTTCTATACTAGTGGGACGGATTTCGGCCGGTTGCTGTTCTGAAAGGAGGGGAGAAGGCAATTGGGCGAGTGGTCATTAAAGAAACCCTTAGGGGAGAGATAAGAGATGATATTCATATTTCCCACTACCTGTAGTGAGGAGAAAAGGGGGAACGGGGCGGACGAATCCATTCCACAGTTCAATTATTAAGCAAACCTCAGTATACAACTGTATTCAGATTTTGAAAACTCTTAGTATTCAGAGGGTTAAGAAGATCAGTTTAATACCATGCTGTATCCTTTGTTGAGCGTTATTCACATGAATGGATTTATCCAACGAATGCTTGAAAAGACTGTAAGCTACTCTCGATAACTTTTTTAATAAAGCTAAAAAAATTAATGATTATTTTTTTCCAATTCTGTATGTTGTATCGATTTTCTTTTTCTAATTAAAACTAATGAGTACATGCAAAGGATGTCGCATGTCCTGTTTTTCTATTCTATCCTTGTATATTTATAGATCTGTATTGTTTATAAGACATTTTAGATATATTGATTATTCGGATATAGTGATCACTTTGGCTTTGTGCCGGTGATCAATACAAGAGTCGTCCACTGTATCTCACATTGCAGTTATGTTGAAATTCAGAGGTAATTGATCACACGACTCTGTATTATTTATAACGATGAAATATTGAACATATTAAAGATTAAAAAATAGAAAATAACAAAAATAAGGAAGTTTTTAAGAACCCGCTTCCATTAAAGTATTAAAATGTAAAAAATATGTTTCCCTATCAAATATATGCAAATCAAAGCTAACATCATATAAGTGTGAGGCAGTGAAAACAATTCGATAAGGAAATAAGCCAAAGTGAATATCAAAAGAAAAAAATCCTTAACTTTCATTAAAAATATATCGCAAATGGATAAAATTTCAAATTTACTGAGAAAACTTTTATCAATAACCAGTATCACGAATTTACGATTGTGAATTGACCTCCATAAGTTTCATTAAAAAGACTACATTCCTATATTAACACACTAACATAAGGATATTTTTAAAACTTCTTAATTTTAAAAAAAACTTTTATGGCGAGTTTTCTTGCTTTTTATGCCTGATGAGACTTCAATCTTATTGAATAATGTTATTTTTATAACTAACAGTAATTACTAATATAATAGCCTAGATCTGTCTCTCACTGATCCAGTAACGCTCTGACGTCACCAACAATAAAATTCGCGCCATAGCACTGCGAGACGTTAAACATTTATTATATACATCAGCATTAATACATTATCAGCATTATTTTATTGTTAGAGCACCTAACTTTCAGTAATTTTAAATTTAAAAAAGGAATTTTTGTTCTAAATTCAAATTTAATAGCTCTAAAATAATGAAATAAAATTTGCTATCGATTGACATGAAATTTATCTCGCTATGATCAACAGTTCCAGAGAAATGTTAAATGATATTAATCATATATTTCAAATTAATTTCCGCTTTTTAACAGAAAGTAGTAAATCACGTCAGTGGTATATCATGCGCGTGATATAGTTTGGACGCCACGATGAATCTGATTATTTATTGCAATCGTGATGATATAATTTGATAATATTTTTTGGAAACGTTTGGCAAGCAGAGAAGTGCTTTGTTTTGATTACGCATCTGAAGTACAAGGAAAATTGTTAAACAACGAAAAATACTTCACGCAGAATGTTGTTTACAAAGAAGTTTTTTGAATAAAGGAATATTTAAATAATATGTAAATAAAAAATATTTCCTGTCATAAAACATATATTTATTTTATTTGTTTTTAATCAATGTTAAACATTTCTCTCGCATACATACTATTTAGACAAGTCAAATTTAACGGGAAATCTTTCTAATGAAGAGGCAATATGCAGCCGTCACCATGACGGGGGATTTCCTAGTGTAGTAATATTGGAAATATTTCAGGTGCCAACAATAGACAGATTTAAAGGAAATTCATTCGAAATTCCTATCACAAAATTCAAAAACAGTTTTATTTCCCTATACATAATGCATAACCCACATCTCGAAAACACAACTAACAAGAATAGTTTGTTTTGAAACATTTTGAAAAAAAAAACAACTCGGCATTCAAATGAAATACAGACGTAAAAATATACGGAGAAAAATTTCCCAACCTTATACACTAAGAAACGTTTTTGTAACATTGCATTTAATAAAATAAACTGCTTTTTTCAAAGAAATTCTCTCTTCTCTTAAGGCACACTCAGAAATGATTTACCGCACGAAATGTTTTGGTGATTTATTCATGCAATTTTTCTTGACGTTCTGTCACATAAATTTCTGACCGTCCATACAAGCAAGTCACGAAGGATTAATTCTGCAGAGAGCATGGATGGATTCAATTCATTTTATACTTATGTAGTTGACATTGCACATTTATTTCTCTAACATCATTTCTGGACAATCTTTTGTCTAGTTTAGCTTTCCTGTCTGCATTTATTCAAAAAGATATCAGTAACTTATTTGCACTTTTCGTATGCGAAATATACATAGAGAAAACACTTTAATCGTCAAAAAATTGGACTACGGTATTTCGATAAATATGGACGTTTTTGGTCTTTATAAATTCTTTAAAAAATGCGCTTTTGGAATCATGTCTATGTGTCTGTCTGTCTTCCCGTGTGCATATGAATACGATACGATAATTCAAAAAATCAACAAATTAGATATGTGAAAATTGACATATCATCCTTATACCAAAAGTGGAAGTCAAATCTGTATCAAATTCGGACCAAATTCTTCAATCAGAATAGTTACTGTTTTTAAATACATACTGTTGCGGCGATTTTGGAACTTGGCGATATTTTTGGCGACTTAGTGATATTTTTGGCGACCGAATTTGGCACTAAATGCGTGTTTGGAATCTCAAGGCTCGGCTAAGCTTGGTTCTCGAGATACGGCGAATCTTCGAGAAAGTTATATCCTTCTCCTTGCCAGACTGCAAAACGCGGACAGCTGCCCTTGAAGTTCAGTCGGCCATTCACATGAAGTATAGCCATGCCATTTGTTCTAAGCCCGTTTTTTTCACCCATTTTAATCGAAAAATACAGGCACGCCATTCGCTTGTATTTAAAAGGACGCTAACTTTGAAAGAAGGTAGGGGGAGCAATCTTCTTTCCCTCTCTATAACTTCTTGTCAATCGCTTTTCGTTTTTCCCCAGTCACCAGATTTTAATTTATGCTACCCTCGAAGCAAGGCTTCTATCTACACAAGGCATTGTTCTTTTCTCTAGCCTCTTTCAGGGTCCCTCTGATTTTTCGTTCCGATTTCAGTCCAGATAGAATTCCAACCACCACAAGACATTTTGCTGATTTCCATAGATTTTGATGGCTTTTTCCTTCTCGCTTTCCAAAATATCCAGTTTATCTGTGAAGTGAATGGCCGGCTTTCGCTTCAGAGGTACCCTGATAGAGGCTAGCGAAAAGAACAATGCCTTGCGTAGATTGAAGCCTCGCTTTGAGGATAGCATAAATTAAAATATGCTGACTGGGAGAAATCGAAGAGCGATTGACGAACTATTGTAGAGAGGGAAAGGAGATCGCTCACCCCTACCTTCGTTCAGAGTTAGCGTCCTTTTAAATACAAGTGAATGGCGTGCCTGTATTTTTCGATTAAAATGGGTGGAAAAAACCGGTCTTGGGACAAATGGAATGGCTATACTTCAAGTGAATGGCCGGCTTTAGATGTGGTCGAGCTGTCCAACACGGTGAAGCCTAGATACCTCTGCGATCTTTTCTATAATTCGCGCACTATTGTTACGCGTACTTCTTCACACACTTGAATTTGTAACTGATGTTTGCGCAGTTGATTGTCGAATTTATGCTATGAAATTATTTACAAATTAAATTATTTAATCCATGGATCCTGCGTCGTCATTTTCTCCTCCTTTTTTTTTAAGTAAAAGACGGCATACGGCGTAACCTCCACTATCTGGCAAAAAAAGTCACCATGTGAAACAAATATGTAAATACATAAGAGCCCCTGATTGGCTCGGCAATTCAGTGATTTAAAAGGTGGCTCTGCTAATGTATCCTTTTAATAGTGCTGAAACACTTTACAGAAATGATCAATTGATCATTTCTGTAAAAAGTATGTGTGAGGTTGTTGCACGCGATCGCGAGAAAGATGTTTCCAATTTTAAAAAGGGTCAAATTATTGGCCAGCATCAATCAAAGAAAACGACGAGAAAGATCTATGAAATTACTGGGATTGGTTTGAGTAATATCCTGCGCATTATTAAAAGCTGGAAAGGATAGTGGTGGACACCATCCCCCTCGCAAGCTCCCAAAACCAAATTTTTTAAATTGATTTTCATTTAATCTCTATACAAGCAGTTTTTAATAAATATTAAGACAAATTGAAATAGCAAAATATTTAAGTTCCAGCAATTTTCAAATAAAAAAATGTAGACTTTATTTTAAAAAATTACTTTTAAATTTAAAAATATTTTTTAAAAAAATGGGTAAAAAATTACTAAACATTTTTTTACCCAATCTAAATACTCGAGTGCAAAATTCAGACAGTCAACCGACTGCAAATCATACTGGGCCACGCTGATCTACAAGATTATTTGAAAACATGAAAAAATTCTAAGAATCTAGAGTAATTGGCTTTGAAAGCATTTTTTGTTGTTCGATGGGAATAGGAATGTTTTAATGCCAAGTGGGATATTGATACTTACCAGTGGTCTAACCACCATTCCAACCGACTGACAAAATTGCAAGACTTTCAAACGATTCTGTCTCATTTAATTTTGGTTTTATGAAAACGCTTTATACTCAGTTTTATATGCAATTTCCTGCTTTTCTAATTGGCGGCATTAATTTTTCGGAAAAATGTTTATTTGAAGAATTATTTGTTGAAATCCTTAATTTTGTAGTTATTTTGATAAATGAAAAAGGGGGGGCTCAGCATTTGTAAATATGCATAGTATACTTTATACTATACTATAGTATTAAGTATACTTTAAATAAGTTAAAGGAGACAATTCATTGAGTTCACTTTGTGAGGAATTTTTCGAAGTCAGAATCAAAGGAGAGCACAATATTCAGGAGCAAAGTAGGAGTGCTCAGTCCTATTTCATGCAATATGCCACAGAACAAGAAAGAAATATGTTGGTATGTAACTGTCCCGAACTTTTTTTGCTTTATCCTTTCCTTTCATATTAAAAACATTCACACCGTAATGAAATGCACCCCAGGGTGAAAATTTTAGGGTCGGATTGCTTTTGTTCCGTTACTTCACATGAAACTGGCTATTGTGTGTGAAATTCACACTATAGCTATTTTTTTGCATACCCAAAGACGGCTATTGCAAAAATGAAGAGTATGGATGCTATAAGGACTCAAAAGGGTTTTGTTGAGAAGAGATGTTTGTACTAAATATTGTCTGGTAGAGAAAGAATAGCAGATAGATGTAGGTAAGAGCTTTAATCTCTAGTTATAGTGTTTGCTAGATTGACCCCTTTGCCGAATGCTCAATACAATATTGTTGAATAAACCTCGGGCTACACATACCCATTCCTCTCTTAGCATTTGTTTTATCTATTGTGTGGGCTCCAGAAGATAAAAGGTTTTGCCCAAATCATCCGGTACATGTTAAACGAAATTTAAATCAGCATAGCACGCTGGCCGATCTGTTCGAGCACCATCCTCACCACACTTTCCAGGAATTCATCCACATCATGAGTCCAATGCAGTTTGACGATAGCGTCCATAAGAATGAAATTTGGTCGAATGCTCCTTGGAATACACTAAGATAGAGAAAGACTACTTGATGGTAATAGTGTTGTCGGCAACGGTATGCCCATTAGAAATGTAGAGGTCAGGTCTTCCATTCAGCATAGCGCCAACCTGTACGAAAGCTTCATGACTGTTCAAACGGTTTTTTCCTAGATGATACAGGAACGAAACTTGGTCCCGACCTTCCTCCATGCTATTTGATAATATTAAATGATAATCCTGTTTACAGAATGTAAATAAAAAGTTAATCTATATTATTGTATACGAAAGTATTCAGTATTTAAGTATTCAATAATTTCATTTATACATTCTGGTGTGGAGTGCTTGCATTTGTCACAATACTCGATTTACTTTATATATTTTAAAACTAAAAGCAAACAAAAAACGTCACATTTGCAAAAATGTTTTTAATATTTTTTAATATGCAAGTTGCCACTCACGTAAAAGAAAAGCTTTATATATTCTTATAATTATCGCTTTATTTACCTACACAATGCCAATTCGACAAGTGAAAATATTATAAATAAATATTTATGTACAAGTTATCGTTGCTGTATATATAATTTATTATTTTTTAAATATTGAGGCCATAGTTAAAAAAGCAAGGTATTCAAACTAAGATAATTGAATAGTTTTTTTTTTATTGTAAAACGGTGAAACTGTCTTATTTCCGGTTAATAGTCTTCGAAGTTATCTGCAGTAAACATCATAGGTAGTACATAGGAAAGAGGGAAGTACGTTCTCAAATATCAAAACAGTTTGCTCTTTTTTTACACAGTACAGAAAAAGCAATGCATTGGTAGCCAATAAATTTTAGCCTAATTACATCATTCAAATGTGTCGAGTGTTTATGTGTAATATGAACTTTGATATAAGTGAATGATTGGTTAACGAACAATTCGGACTGCGAACTAATCGAACAGGGAATATTTCTACGACACATTTTTATGTTCAGACAACAAAACATAATATCGTATATTGAACCCCGCACAGTCTAAACAACACACAAGAACTGTATCTTTTCAGCAAACAATTGTTATTATTCATTTACGAAAAACCATGAAGATTGAAGAAAGCCAGGTTCCAATTTTTTACTTCATTTTTTAACATTGCAATGTGTAAGAATAAACCTGGATAAATACAAAACGACATTTTAAGGAGCGACATACTTAAGAGGCTTCACTGTGTTATGGGTATTACATATTAAAAAATGTAATCAAAATTTATAGTATATTTATCGATAATATAAAACAGAAAATACATGTCTCTGTCGGTCAAAAGAACTCATCATAAACGGTAGCGCCATGAAATTTACACACAACGTTCTAGAGCACATTTCTAGGTCAACTGTTCTATTTTCAACTTTCAGAACTAATTAGTTCTTAAGACATTTAAATGACGTAAATTAAGCTATTTGTAGATGTTTTCCGCCAATAGCTTCTGAAATATTTACGGTACGAAAATTATTTTTACATCACCTTAAACAGCAAAACATTATCTTTTTAATGATACCAATTTAATTGCTGTACAATTTTTTTTATCTAACTGTAATTAAGGTTTCAAAATTTATTTTGAACTCAAATTCTAACAATGCTTTTATTGTTATAAAATCAAATGTATTGTTTCATCAAATCCTTTATTCACGTGTTTTTACCACTGTTAAAGCTAAGAAAATGTTTTTTTTTTGTCAAGGTAGACTTTTACTTTCGCTCATGCACTTAACTTCCGTTTTTATTTCGTAGCTTTTAACATGCACTTAAACATCCAATTACGTTAATTTAGTTTCTACTACTCGTTGTTTCGTTTAAATTGCACAAATTTTCTTCTTCAGCGAAATTCTTTCTGTGAGAATTGTTATCGAGAGATTTTGAGTTTCTTTATCTGATTCATAAAACATTTTATTTAGAAGTTTCGCAGTAAGAAAGTTATACAGTTTAAGTATATATGTTCGTTGTGAGGCTGTTTAGTTATTGAACTATATATTGTTTTAAATAAACATTCTTTTTCGAATTTTCTCGCATTTTCATCCAAATCATACTGTTATAAGGTGATAAAAAGGCTATATTTGAAAGTTTTTATTCAACAAGAAATGATTCAAAGAAGATTTACTTTTGTTGGAGAAAGCAGATATTTGCAAGGAAAAAAAGAAAGAAAGAAAAAGGAGGCCTGTATATGAAAAAATATGGTTTCCGAGCAACGCCGGGTTTTCAGCTAGTTTGCTTATATTTTTGGTGTTCTTCAGAACGAATTAATCAAATTCACATGAAAATGCACAGTGAATCGATAATTAGTGAAATAAAGGGTTATGTTCTCTAACCAATTAGCCACTGTACTTAGACAAGTGACAGTGCATATTATTTTGAAGCGCCTCTAACATTTCTTGCCCATTAGGAGTTTAGATTTGGTAATCCATGTTTAGTAAATCTAAATTCCGGATGGGATGAATAGGTTAAACTAATTCAATTAAATTAAACCTATGAAATGCTGGGTGTGCAATTCATTGGTTTAATTTATTGCAAATATTTAGCCTAAAATCGTCACTCCTTAAAGTTCATCATTTTTATCCAGTTTTAGAACTAAGTAATCATACATTTGTGATATATAAATAAACACTGGCCGCGAATCGGGGATGAATTCAGAATGGAAGTCCTCTTTCAATGGTAGCGTTCTAATAACGCTTTGAAGTGACGCCTGTTGAATTTTTGACAAATGGCTTCCATTCCCCATTTTCTAAAATTAATGGTTCCTTTTCCACGCGACTTCTCGTTTTGTTACGAGAAAAAATGAGAGCGGCCAACTAAAACGATGAAAACAGTATTGGCTCCAGACCAAAGAATTAATCTCCTGCCACTATTTTGTGTTCCTCGACAGTCTAAACTGGGCTAGAAAAGAAAAGGAGGGAAAAAAAAGATTAAAAGTTGTAATATGACAGCAGTATCATCTAACTCTTTTCAAAACAATATATTTTCATCAGCTGTAATAATAGGTATTTCTGGGACATTAGAGTTGGCGTTGCTGTTGGACTAATGAAACAAAATAATTGATCGTCTCAAATCCAGTACAAAGGCTTCAGCAAATTCGCAAGAGATCTACTGCACTTGGAACAATTACTCCAAATTACCTTTGGTCCAGAAAAGAAAACATATATCTTTTTTCCAAACACTTTCTCTGGGTTATGAATCGTTAACAGACATTAAGTTTAATAAGTGGCTTTTCTCTAGTTTCGTGCGCAGTGGCAAATTAATAATCTTAGAAAAGAATTATAAGAAACTAGCTGATATACCGGCATTGCTCGGGATAAAAATTTTTCAAGTCTAAATGCTTATAACACTTTAAAATAAATTAAACAGGCTTTCTTTGATTTTCGTTCGTCCACTCCCGTGTTTTCTGACCTCCTCGGCCAGCAGCAAAACCCCTCTTATCTTTTTCTTTCCGTAGTTTGAACCACTTAGCACGAATTTAGCCTTTCTCCATATTCATTTTCTCTTCCCCGTCATTGATTGATACGGCAACAACAGAAGCTCTTTCATATCTTTGTTTTTATTGCCATTATCCGGCGTACAATTCTCTTCTTTTTGGTGTATGTGTGAGTGTTCAGAAAAATACTTACACACTCAATTAAAAATTAGAGAAATTACATGAAACAGCGCATATAGAGAGTAATTAACGTCATTGGATTGCGGTGCAAACATATTAAAGTATATAAGCTAATATGCGTACATACAAGCTGGAAACCCGGCGTTGCTCGGGATACATATTTTTCCCTCGCCTCCTGTATTTTTTCTTTTGATTTTTTTACTACAAATATCGCCGCTATCTTTCTCCACCAAACGCAAATCTTCTTTGAATCCTTTCTTGGATGTTTTTCTTTGGATGTTTCAGTGCATGTTAAAAGCTACGAAATAAAAACGGAAGTTAAGTGCATGCTACAAAATAACAGCGGAAGTAAGTCTACCTTGACAAAAAAAGTATTATTTTCTTAGCTTTAACTGTGGTAAAACACGTGAATAAAGGGTTTGATGAAACACTACATTTGATTTTATAACAATGAAAGCATTGTTAGAATTTAGGTTTAAAATAAATTTTGAAACCACTTAGAGAAAAAATTGTACAGCAATAAAATTGGTATCATTAAAAAGATAATTTTTTGCTCTTTAAGGTGATGTAAAAATAATATTCGTACCAAAAGTATTTCAGAAGTTATTGGCGAAAAACGTCTAAAAATACTTTAATTTATTTTCGTTATTTAATTAAATGCCTGAAGAACTAATTAACTCTGAAAGTTGAAAATAGCACAGTTGACCTAGAAATGTGCTCTAGAATGTCGTGTGCAAATTTCATGGAGCTACCGTTCACCGTTTAGGAGGAGTTTTTGTGACCGACAGACACATATATTTTCTGTTTCATATTATAGATATACTAGCTGATATGCCCGGCGTTGCTCGGGGTAAAAATATGTTCAAGAATCTCGTAGTTATTCGTACTCCATTTTCCCCTCCCCATCATTGCTACGGCAACAGCAGAAACTCTTTCATATCTTGTATTTTTTGCCATTATCCGGAGTACAATTCTCTTGTCTTTAGTGTTTTTGTCACTGACCGGAAAAAAAAATCGCATACTGTTCTTTCTTTTTCTCCTTAGGACCTCTCCCTCCTGTAGGAAGTGGGATCAACAATCTTGAGGGATTTCACACACTCATTACGACCATTAAAAATTTGTAAAATTAAATGGAGCATAGCGGAAAGAGAGTAATTAACATCATTGTGTTGTGGTGCAAACATACTGAAATAGGTATATGCTATGAAATAAAAGCTAAATAAAATTTCTGCCTTTCTGTTAACATTCAAACAATATTTTTATCATAACTTTCACTATGGTGAAAATACCGGAATGAAGGATTTGATAAAACGATCAATGGTTTGAATTTAATTACAATAACAGAAAGCATTGCTACAAATTGTGTATGAAATAAATTTGAAATGTTTATTAAATTAAGGAAAAAAACTCGTGGCATTTAAATTGAAATCATTAAAAGGAAAATTTTCTGCTCTTTGCGATGGTATGTAAATAATTTACGTGCAATATATTTTTCTGAAATTATTGGCGAAAAACTGAGATAAAACGACGATAAGTGGCTTAATTTTCGTTATTTAATTAAATATCTTAGAAAGTAATTTTTCGAAAGTTTGAAAAAGCAGAATTAATCTAGGAGCGAACCCCAGAAGGGCGTGTGCAAATTTCATATCAAGACTATTCACCGTTTAGGAGGAGTTCTTGCGACAGATAGACCACTAATACATCTTTTTTCACCTTCGCTTTTTCCTCTTCCTACGATAGGAACCGGACTAAGTAGTCTTGAAGGTTTAGCACACACTCATTAGGATCAGTTAAAAATGCCTGAAAATTAAACAAAACACAGAGAGAATAATTCACTAACGTCATTGGATCACTGTGTAACCATATTAAAAGCTGTAAATGCTACGACAACAGGAAACCGGAAGTGTAAAGTCTCCTTTGATGTCTATGCTCCAAGAAAACAATATTTTCGTATATTAACTTTAATACTGGCAAAAGCCCGCGCGCGGAGCAGTAAATTGGCTTAAATTTATTTCTATAAGAATAAAATTATTTTTATAAATTGCGTTAATTATATATTTTAAACCTTAATAACAATCAGATAAAACAATTTATCGCAATGGAATTATTATCATTAAAAAGATAATTTTCTTCTCTTTAAAATGACATAAAAATAATTGTTGTCTAATAAATATTTCAGAAGTTATTGGCAAAAACCTTCTGAGCATTAGGCTTAACAGCGGCTAATTTTCGTTATTTAATTAAATATTTTAAGAACTAATTAACTCTGAAAGTTGAAAATAGCACGCCATTTGATCACTGTGTAACCGTGTTAAAAGCTGTAAATTCTACAACAACCGGAAGTGAAAAGTCTACTTTGTTGTTATGCTCAAAGAAAACAATATTTTCTTATATTATGTTTAACACTGGTAAAAGCCCGCGCGCGAAACAGTAATTTGGCTTGAATTTATTTCTATAAGAATAAAAAGCATTGTTAGAAATTGCGTTAAAAATATTTTTTTAAACCTCAATAAAAAACAGAGAACACACTTCATCGCAATGGAATTAATATCATTGAAAAGATAATTTCCTGCTCTTTAAAATGGCATAAAAATAATTGTTGTCTAATAAATATTTCAGAAGTTATTGGCGAAAAACGTCTGAGCATTAGGCTTAACAGCGGCTAATTTTTATTTAATTAAATATCTTAAGAACTAATTAACTCTGAAAGTTGAAAATAGCACCGTTGACCTAGAAATGTGCTCTAGAATGTCGTGTGTAAATTTCATGTCGCTACGTTTCGCCGTTTAGGAGGAGTTCTTGTGACTGACAGACGGATACATGTATTTTCTGTTTTATATTATAGATTTAAGCTAAATAAAAGTTTTTCTATTTTAACATAGGAATACGTTCCTGCCATTGGGGTCTCAGGAAGTAAATTGATTCACATGCCAAAATGCCACAAAACTTGGTATGGGAGATCCTCCATATCTCGGTAACTACATATGTTAAAAACATAACTAATGTCTTATTTTAGAGATCAAGGTTAACAACAGAAATTACGAAAAAAAAAAGAAAATCGGAATTGTAGTTCAGCGACTACTGAGTTGGACAAAAATACGCATGAATTGTTGACGCGATCCTCTATATCTCGGTAACTACATATGTTAAAAACATAACTAATGTCTTATTTTACAGATAAAGGGTGACAACAGAAGTGACAAAAAAAACTTACTTAAACTTCAAAACTTACGAGAAACCCCGAGAAACAAAAGAGTCACACGAGTAAGGTAGTCCTACGCCTTTAACACAAGCGGCTGTTTGAAAAGACAGCCTCACGTCATTTTGTTTTCATCAGTCTCGTTCTTTTGTCTCTCAGCTCGTTGAATTATATGCAATTTACGTATTTTTTATTATTATTATTGAGTTTGCTTGTACCGCGACTGCCTTTAATGCATTGTGGCGAGACTTGTAAGGTTAAATGTCTTTCTCTTTCTTTTGGTCATCTATAAAGTAAACAATTTTAGAAGTTTAAGAAAAATCACTAACTGGCTTAGTCTTTTCCATAAACTAAATAATATAATTTTTCTCTGCCGCGGTTTTCGTTGTAGGAACAGGACTCAAGAAACTTGCACTTACACACTAATCAGGATCGTTTGAAATTTATGAAACATCACATAATAATCAAACTAAAGTCATTGGATTACTGCACGTGTGTAGTAAAAGTTATATATGCTCAAATATAAAACCGGAAGTAAAAAGTCTACCTTGGAATTAAATGTCCAAAGAAAGCAATATTTTCTGATCATAACTTTAACAGTGGCAAAAGCACGTGAATGAAGGTTTTGATGAAATAATAAATTGGTTTTACTTTTATAACAATAAGAAACATAGTTACAAATTGCGTTTAAAATGAATTTTGAAATTTTAATTTAAATTAGAGAAAACATTATACCGCGATGAAATTAGTATCATTAAAAAGATAATAATTTGTTGCTCTTTAAGATTCCGAACTTTTGGCGAAAAACGCAGATAAATAGCTTATTTTTCTTAAAATATTAGCTATAAATATTTTTCTTAAAATATGTTTCTATAAATAGCTTCTTTTATTAAACATCTTAAGAACGAATTAATTTAGAAAGTTGAAAATAGCACAGTTGATCTAGAAATGCACACCAGAATGTCATGTGCAAATTTCATGTCGCTACGGCTCATCGTTTAGGAGTAGTTATTGTGACCAGCAGACAGACAAGCACATGTATTTTGTGTTGTTAGTTTAATTATTTTTTCTGTTGCGGGTATCAAGCTATTATAGACTAGTTTAATACCCGCGAATCTGTTATTATTGGGACCTTTTATAATTTCACAGTTTTCAAGATATTAATGTGCCAGGACCTCCCTATATAAACATTCTAAGTTTCCCCCTCTGACTACAGGATGATAAGGCTGCTCTTCCCTCTGAATATAAGATGATAAGGTTGCTCTTCCCTCTGACTACAGGATGATAAGACTCTGGAGCACGCCACATATAAATGGTCATACGAGAAACCGTTACTCCTCAGATCCACACCAGCCACTACCATACTCTGTCCCTGTGCCTTATACATGGTCATAGCGTAAGACACCTTCATAGAAAATTGCATATGTTTGAAGTCAAAATGAGAGTCTGATGGGATCAGAGTAATTCGGGGGACAAAAACGGTTTCTACTTGATTGACGCCAGGGATAATCTTGGCTCCGATTACGTGTTTGTACAGAGATTTCACTTGAAGCCTGGTGCCATTGCACAGTTTTGGAGGGTTCAGATTACATCACAACATGGTTGGAACCGAATCCAACCATGCTGTTATGTAAGGTTGGGGCTCGAGGTAAAGGACGTGAGGTGGAATTCCTGGTGGGTCAAGGGTGTGCAAGAGCTGTACAAGATAATGTACAGCATTATCGATCTCCGCTACCGAGTCGGCGAACAGGCTAAATTTGAAGCGAAAAACGTTGCTGTTGTTCCATGTTTTAGAAAGACGAAGAAGGGATCCAAATTAAACTATTACTGTTAAGAACTGACAGAGCTAGCAAAATCACGCGCGAACGGCATTTAATTTTATATGTTGCATCTTGTAAATCTAGCATTTTATTTTTTTACTGTAAAAATATCGTCTGATATGCCTATCGTCTACTCTTCAGAGCTAAATATCCTTAATTGTTTTTTTCTGCTAATTATGTACATAATATATGATGCTTATATTATTAGTTGCAGTTGAGTCTTTTTTCTTGAGTAGGAATTCCGGTTCTGGAGTTGAGTTTGAGTTTTTACATCAGAATCCCAACTATAAAGTCCGTTCATTTTTTTTTTAAGTTTCATATATTTTCTTGATAATGTAATTATGTACAAAATCAGCACAGCTATTTATAAATAATTTACAAAAGATTAATCAAATTATGTCTAGAAATTATCTACAGGAATAACTTTCAAAACGCAACTCGCCATCATCAGTTCTCAGTTAATAATGTTTTCTTTCTTTCTTTTTTTTTAAATTGGTGAAGGAGCTCTTCTGCGCATACCACAAAAACAACTGCAGGCGATAACAATGAAACATTGATGGAAATTGTGTTAAAACGGTTTTTGTGCGATAATAGGTTCCGCAGTTATTGCGTAAAAACGTTAAAATTTAATATAATTGTTGATAAATTAAAATTTCGAAAAATCTTTTCTTACCGAGCACCTATTACCTAAGAAGCAACCACTTGCCAAATTTCGAGTGTTTAATACCAGTGGTTTGGGAACAATAATAAAAGTAGAAAAAAATGCAAGAAGGTTCCACCGAGATTTGAACTCGGATCGCTGGATTCAAAGTCCAGAGTGCTAACCATTACACCATGGAACCACAAGCAGCGACTGAATAGTCTTCATTATCACATGCAACTTACCGACAAGTGCTTGCTGCTGTTTAAACAGAAATGGGAGGTGTTTGAAGAAGAAAATTGAGACAAAAAACACGCTTCTTCAGAATTGGTGGAAGACGCATAAATATTTTTGGATTCTTTCATTCATTAAATAATAAAACAATTTAAATACGCAATCCTTAATTGTAATAAAACTAATAGAGTTTCTAATATACAGGGTGTCCCACAAAAGTGGAACACGCATTTATTTCCTTAAATATTGCGCCTGGAAATATACTCCCAATTACAAAGTTTCCTCAAATAAGGTAGGAATTTGTGCGAAAACATTTTGGCTTCTGTGGAAGTGTGAAGTTAAGAAATTTAAATTTTTATACGTGCCCCATAGAGCAAAAGTGTCAATGAGTGAAATGTTCCTTATACATTCATCTATGCATGAACTAAGTTTCACGATTCTGTCTGGAAAACGTACAGAAATATGTTAATTTTTAAATTTCAAGGGGCTGCCCACAAATTTATATGGAGATTTTTATTGCAGAAATGCAAATTTATTCAACATAGAAAAACAGCGAAATGCAAATATCTGTCAAGTAGTATATCAGCCAATCATGACAGATTGAAAAAAAATTGCCAATGACCCATATTGTTTGATAGTTGCAACTATCGACTTGATAAACAATGGAATGACAACTTGAGAAAATAAAAACTTAAGGTATAAATGGGAACATATCCTAATATTGAACAAGAATACGGAATTATTTGCTCCTAGCTTTGCGCTTATTATTAAGCTTTACCTAAAACCAGTGGCGTCTAGTCATTTAGGTCTACAGAGTTGCAGAATTCACTAAAATTATTTTAAAAATTCGTACTTTTGTTTTTATTCTTATTTACTTACTTCTCCACTCTAAGAGTTCAATTATCTAAAAAAGATAAAAGCTAAAAAAGATAAGAAAATGAATGAAAAAGTAAGACAGATACAGGATGGGGCCGCACACCAAATAGTTTTGGAAAACACTAAAATTTTCTCATTACATTCAACTAAGTCGCATAATGGACGAAGGCGAATAGCTATTCTTTTCTGTCTTAGAAATTAGCCAGAGCTGGATTTTCGGATGCTCCTGTTTTGCGCTAAAACCGACTAATGTTCTTTTTTTCCATTTTCAATATCACCCATGGTTCCGCCTTCGCGTTCTTGATTTTTTTCATTGTCTTTTTTAGGTTTCGGATTCACTATCATGTTGCCTCAAAGGTAACTTGGCTGGTTCCTACATAATCGATTTCTCTTATTAAAACGGAACTCACCGTAAAAAAAGGACTGAAATTATCTAAAAAACAATTCAGATAGTTACAACTACAAGTTTGAACTGTTTAAAGGTAAAGATATTTTTGAAAAATTGTATTTCAATTGTGTTCTGATAATATTTTTATAGATCTGCTTGTTTCTGGGAGGCTGAGCCTCACCGTTAATATGCCACTGTGAATATTTTTTGAAGGTTCACAAGATGAGCTATTTTTGTAAATGCTTCAATTAATGTATTATTTGACTAGTTTTCAGATTCAAAAAGAACTAAGAAATACATTGTTATTTCCTGATTCCACCCTTTAAATAATTTTGTTTTAAATGTATGTTATCCCTAAAATGTACGTCGAAAGACTGAATCAAACAGCAGTGAGAGGTATGGAAAAGTGGTCTAAGGCAACAACTGTATCTTCTTATATATCTGTTAGTTTTGCAGATAGAATCGTGAAACTTTGTATGTGAATAGATGAATGTAAAACAAACGTTTCACTAATTGTCATTTTTGCTCTACGGGGCCGTATAAAATTTTAATTTTTGTAACTTTTTATTATCAATCCCCTTCGATACCAACGTATTTTGATAAAAATTCTTACCTTATTTGATGAAACTTTGTATTTAAAAGTATATGTCTAAAATCACTATTTAAGGAAATAAAAGCCTGTTCCATTTTTTGGGGACAGCCTGTATAGACAATATGATGATAGCATCATGCGAGCATTTGTAAAGCAATGTAGTTTGAACTTGAAATTAAAGTATTCTTTTTTCTGGACTGCGTTGAAAAAAACTAAGGGTTTTCAGGCACGCTAAGAGAGGGAGGGAAGAGCGGCGAAAACCCCGGGTTCAAGGGGGTGGACCTCGGGCTTTAGAATTCCTATTTTCAAGACTATTTTTTTATCCTAGACAAATGGGGTTCGGCATCAGTTTAAATGTATTTTATATTTATTTTCTCTGAATATAAAATTCCCACCTTCTAATGATATTAATCGGAATTGCAATAAGTGGCTAGAAATCAAATTTTCGCAATAATGCGTGTCGTGACACGGCAGAAGAAACTTCCGTCAGCTGATTAGTCACCACAGACATAATTCGCAAGGGGGCCCGCAACTCAGAGTGGGGGACCCGTATGCCAGTACTTTTCCATGGGACCCTGCTCGGTTCTCAGTGGCCCTGATGATAATAATATGGATCTATCTTGACGATATGCATTTCAGAACATGAAAAACGAGTGATGCATAAATAATTCTAAAAGAGAACGACTGGGGAAGGTAGAAAACAGCCCCTAGTATAAATCTAATTCAAAAGTCGTCATTAATATTTCAGTCAAAGTCATCATGCATTCTAACTGTTGGTGATGGTTCTAACAACAACTTGTGACGATTTTCGCATTTTGTTATTGAGTTTTGATCTCATTTTTTAAACTACTTGTGAAACATCCCGTGTTAAAATGGGATGGTTTTGAATGGAGGGCAACTGACTATAAAAGTCCAGCATTAAACTCCCAAAAGAATTAAACTTCTTGAAACAATTACTTGAGATTACCATCATTCCAAACTCAACATCTCACATAATTCTCAAAGAAAACACGCATTTTCCTCCGACTTCTGCCTTTGTAGTTCTAAATCGATAAACTCGTTGACAGCCGTTAGGCCTAATACGTCGCAGAGGGACACAAAAAAAATCGAATTATTTTCTCCCTCGTCGTTTCTTTTATCCAGAGTCATGTGCATCACAAAGAAAAAGAGTAAAAAGAAAAAAGATCCTACCTGAAGTCTTTTATGCGAAACAAAAGACAGCTGAGTTGTCTTTTTCCTATCGATTATTTTGTTTGTCATCTTCATTCTGGTGTCACGCTATTTTCCTTCCATAGAGTCTATCGAAAAACTTCATGAATAAGGCATCAGCTATAGACCAAACTATATCTTTGTAGCAAGCAACTTCCCCAAGAAAAGTTTCTAGGCCCTCTGGGGAGTATGAGCACGGGAAAAAATTATTCTGCGATAGGGTAATAGATGCATCAATAAAAGGATGATGTGTCGGGGCTTTGAATATTTTTAACAGCAAATAGATAACGGACGAACTGGCGGATGTGGAGTATTTCCATGCTTCCCATGATTATGTATGGATATTTATGTCTCCGTAATAAATTTCTGCTTGAATGAAAATACTCGTCAGATGTTTTCGAAAGTTATAGACGGGAGTTTATTCTGACAAGAAGAATTCTGGTTGTTATCAGAATGTCGATAACGTAGATTGATACTTTTTCAAAGATTATAAATTTTGGAAATGTGGATGAGTTATTAATCGACAAACTGCTTATAAAAGGGTTTTGCTTCCACGTGTTAAACTAATTGAATTCTATTATGCGATGGAAACTAATCTTTAGAATTATATTTTGTGGTATAGCTGTCACAGCGACAAATTACAGGAAGACTCCTAACGCTGTAATTTCCGAAAATTAATTATTGTATATAAGTGGTCTTTTACGCAACAGATAGAGTTGGCTCAGTTTTCTATAGCAAATTGCATTCGTTTAAGTACAGTTTTCCATAGTGAATTCCATTTTCGTAAAATGGTTCATGCCAGCTCAGGTGTCATCCTCGTTATATGGCCGCGGCTCAAGATTACGAGGTCTGTCCCCAAATAGCTCTCACGTTGCTTCAAAATGAGACGTTATTTTAACTACTAAACTAAACTAACAATTTGACAGTCAGATGAATTTGCAGGAAAATCTCGGTTAGAACATCCAGGTTCCTACACAAAGCGAACTTCGAAAAAGATCTCAGTATGAAAATTCAAATTATTTTTCTAAAGTAAATCATGTCATTTATATTTGTGTATTAATTTCCTAATAATCTATTAGTTTTGTTCTGTCAATTTTTAAGTATCCTTCGAATTACTCACTAAATTTTCGTATCAACCGTCACACGAATAAAATGATCGCGCCTGTTCACGATGTCACGAAGAACTGAGAGACGCCAGGCCCTCTAACTGAATATAAAAGGCGTTTACTTTCATAAAATATAAAATGATGTTTTATATTAAATAAAATATGAAAGTGTGTTTTATATTTTACCTAGTAATCACTCAAGTAATATTGACAATTCATGCGCAAGTAATACACCTAAAATGCCCCCGGAATTTTGATTTTGAAATTCGTTTTGAATTTCGCAGGGGGAGGGGAAAGGATGCTATGTCCCAGCACACTGTAATATAATGTGCAGTTAATTGTCAGATGATATGCATAGTTATGTTTTCCGTCGTATTGTGACGTCGCGTGAATGAACTCCGTTGGGAAATTGCTTCTGATAACATTTTCGTAATTATAAAAGCTGATTTTCTGATTAGTCCTTTTTTCCTGAAATGTTACTTATCGACTTATGGGAACAAAAAAATAAAGACCATATAAATTTTATTGATAAATTATGTATTGGAATAAGAATACAACGAAAGCATAATTTCGTTTAGAATGTCGTAATTTTCTTATTAAAGTATTAGAAGCAACGACGATATTTATTGTGGAATAAATTTTATCTAGCGTTTTCGTCTGAGAGACATTTAATATTCACATCGCTCAGTCAATTTCAGTGCATTTGAATTTTAAATGAGCTAAGAAATCTAAAAAAAGTTGATAAATAATTAAATAACCAGAATACAAATTTATTCAACTGACAATTTCTCATTTTTTGTTTTCTTAACACATTTAGAACGGATCACAAGTTTCTCGTGTTTTGCGCGCCATCTGTTGTTAGATAACTCAGGTTTTATGCTCACCTTCCTTAGATGTCACCTGCTGTGATCTATTGTACTGTCTGTCTGCCATAAGAACTCTCGCTGCCACATTGTCTAGTTCACGGCGGTCGCTATAGAAACAGGTTATCGTAGGAAGAATCCATTTTTAGTAGGTAGAAGTTCATTTAAATGTGTTCCGCCGCAAACTGGCGCCAAGAATAAAAAACTCCGACTTCCATTGGATTCCTCCTATTCGCAATGGATCTTCCCTAGCATAGCCAGTTGCTATAGCGACCGCCGTAAACTAGACAATTTGGCGGCGACAGTTCTTGTGGCGGAGTTGGAAAAAATCGCTATGGGTTAATAACAATTTATTGTATGAAGTTATCAAAAGAGCTCTATACAAGTACATACCAGGAGGAACCCATTTTGCTCTGAAAGGTCTCATTAAAATTTCGCAGTTGGGAAAAAGTTCGCACGAGCAGAATCTTAAATTTTATCGTTCTATTATTATTATTACAGACAAGTATATTATTTCAATACCAATTGTAAATAACTGGTACGGCCTCATGAGAAACTCAAAAAAGGCCACAGGTTTCCCACCCCTGTTATATACAATGCGCCCATAAAAACTATACCAAAAACTATTGCATTAAAAAAAGTTGAATAGCTATAAATCTGTAAATATTTGAAATTAAGAAAACTTTAAATAGATATTCACATTTTAAAAGACGTGTACTTTTGAAGATGTTTAATTTTCATAAGATTCATTTTTACCATAAAACCAGAATTTATTTATAGCAAAATTTATAGTATATACCACAAGATGAAAGTGTACTGACCCAGGTGACGCTGAATTCAAATAATAAATTAGAAAACAAAACAGTTAAAATACATACTAACAATTTAATTTTCATTAAATTTTTTGTTCCAGTTATTTTCAGCCGTCCAACAGCAGGAATTTTTTTATGTTTTCTCTATAAAATTGCTAGCTATTTTTAAGCGACATTTATATGCAACGATTGCGAATAGTTCAATTACATTTACAATGAAGTGAAAATTTTTGTTTACTTACAGATCTGTAATATCGCTATCCATCCGTTAGAATGGTATAGTAAGACGTACTTTTCTAGGTTGCCTAAAGCAGGAGACTTAAAAGAAATATAATGCAATATCCATTCTTTTTTTAAAAAACTTGAACGGCGATTTTCGGGTATTTTAATTTATCGAGAAAATTTCTTTGCTTGCAGAAGGGTTTTGGTGATGTGTGTGTGCCTTTGTCCATTATCTTTGACACATATTCACATCTGTAAACATTTAAAAGCGCTTCTTAATACTTTAAATTATTTAGAAAACGTTAGATTTATTATGATAAGGTATTTTGAAGGATTATGAATTATCTGCAAACGAATTTTTATCTTCCAATAATTATTATCTCAAATCGCAACATTTATTGCCAATGTGGCATGTGAATACATTCTGCGCCTTTTATTTAACGCAAAATAACTCAGCAATGTAGCATTTCTTGTTCACAATACAGCCGTAACTGCGACTACATTTGCAATTACCAATCACCTCTCATTCGTAAACATAATCTTCGGCAGCCCATCGATAAGACTACCCCTCTTTATGTGTTGGACAAGCCACTGCTCTACTGGTTTTACCTCTAGGGCTTGCCACTGTGTCTACGGTTCACTGTCTTTATAAATTGCCTTTAATGCAAGCATTGGGGCATGATTAGCAGGTGATTTTCTCAAGGGGGTGATGTCCACGTAGTCGAACTGAAACATCTGTGCGAATTGCTGGTTGGTGGCGGGAATATGGGTGCCAATTTGTCATTAGCTATTGAATAATTTTTTCTCTTTTTTTTGCACTTGCATAATGCTCAAAGGGTTTGGAAGCTGAATCAACTTTCGTGCTCAGATGTCCGTGGAAGATTTATGACCGAATTATGTACAATAAGCCAGCTGTTTGTTTTATATTCTATTGTTGGTTTTGGTTAGAATGTAGCAGACTGGAACTTGAGAGAATCGAAATGTTTTTTTTTTTACTTCGGCTTTGACAAATTTGTTGGATTCGCTTCAGTTTGTTTCTATAATTCCAAGCCATTTTAACTCACTTTTCTTGTCAAACGTTTTTGTTTAAAAAGTGCCTTTTTGAGTGAAATATTGATCTAATTCATGAAAGGCATTTCAATCGTTCGGAATTGGTATAATAAAGTTAATCTGGATTGTTATGTTTATTATGCACACGGACAAGGACAGTTTTTTACAGCTTGTAAACACAAATTATTGGGTAATTTTTTAAAATTTGATTTTAACTGTTGAAGACGCTTATTTACGTCTTCAACTTAATATTTGTAAAAGTACATTTCAGGAGGAAACTCATTTTCCTTATCTAAGTGTGAACGTTGCTTTTAACTTTTTTTTGCTTTCTCTTGTATGAAATATACAAAGAGAAAGTATTCTAATCGTCTTAAATTCGATCTCAAGATTTTGATGAATCTCCATGTTTTAGGCTTTCTAATCTATTTTTGAAATTAAGCTTGTCTGTCTGTGAACAATTATTACTCAAAAATGAAACAAGTTGGGCGGAGAAAATTTGGTACATGATCGTTACCCCAAAATTGTGGATCTGTATCAAATTTAGGACCAAATTTGTCTAAGGGAAGTCTGTTTGTGATCATGTGAAAAAGATAACTGAAAAGCATAAGAACGTAGTCCGGTGAATTTTAGCACATGATCTTTAAACCAAAAATATAAAAATGAGTCTAATTTTGGACTAAATGCGTCAAGGGGTAAACTGTCTGTCTGTTTGTTTGTCCGTGTGTATGTGAACATGATATCTCCAAAACATAATAAGGAAGATAAATAAAGTTTGATATGTGATTTCCAAGCTAAAATTGCATATCTATGTCAAATTTTGGACTCATTTGGTCGAAGAGAAGAGTTCTAACTGCATAGCCGATTTCCTTCACTACCTTTCCTATATACTAAACGCTTGAGTAAGTATACAATAAAATTTAGGGAAAAACATTCTCACTGATTAACTGAAGTTTCTAGTCAGCAAATTTTCATTACAGAGTATCGAAAGACAGTGATCCAAAACAATGACAGTAAGAGAAAGAAATGCTGCGTGTAAAATATACAGCGTCACCTAATTAGTATGATATGATCTCCATACATATCGATAATTAAATTAGAAGTCATAATATACTTCACTTAGAACGGACACTTTGGGAACACACTAAATTTCTGACTTGCAATTATTCAAGAATATTAGTTAATGTTTTCTTCTTTGTAAAATCCTGCTGTTGCAAAAATTTATTGTTAAAATGTCGCTTTCACTTATTAGTTTAATCCTTCTTAAAATATCATTTCTCCTATTTCATGACATAGTTAAGACAGAAATAGGATTTCGTAGGCTAAGCGTTTCGAAGTTTCTAATTAGACTACAGGTGTTTATGCAGCCTCGCCTTATATTATTAAACTGGTAGCATTCTATACCTTTGCATTTGGGTTAGTTTTCCTGTCAGTCATAGGTTTCGAGATAAAATCTCTAACTATTAGTTCTTATAGCAGTCTCAGATAATAACACATTTCACTAAAATAGACATAAATCTTACAACTCTAACTTCCTTTGTTCCAAACACAGTTCTCGCTGTAGAAGGACATAGTTATATATCCTTTTAACAAAAAACAGTTATAATTATTAAAATAGTATTTGCTTTTTGAATGTTTAACCTTAAATTATCGATTTAAAGTATCATTTTAGAAATAACATCAGAATAAAATACCCAAAAATACGGTAAAACACGAGATTTTATTATTTATCTTTTCAATTAAAAGAAATTAGTTTTAATGTATTATTTATTTATTTTCTCTTAAGAGTAACTAAGTTAATTCAAGCCCTTTTATGTTGCAGAAAGTAATTACTTAAATTGCGCAATTCAGTTTGAATCTGTATACTATTCCTCCTTTTCTAAACTATCGATGCACCGACTAGCCATAAATTCTAATAGAAATATTCCTACGGACATTTATTATTTTCTAGATTAACGTTCCACCTTGAAGCTACAAGAAGACTATTTTGGGATAGACCTCGTAAATTTCAACCGAGATCAGATGACGAGGGCGACATCTGAGCAGCATCCCTCTCTCCAAATTTGCATGCCAACCTACTTTGCGTTGTTTTCTCAAAGGAAGATTTAATGTATGCTAGACCCACAATGCACTGGGGATCGTTGGTGGAAACGTGTCTCGAACATGCTATTCTGCACTCCTGATCCTTTTCCATCATACCATCGTGGTTTTATTTCATGGTCAGAAAATGAGTTAAGGCAACATTAGCAATTAGATATTAGAAGTTTAATTTAAAATATCACAAAAAGACGACGATGTGCAGTAGCTTAAACTGAGTCCACGAACTCAAAAGTTCTTAACATTAGAATATATATCAAATTTCTTCGGAAGCAAGTGTCATTACAATTAAGAAATGGATTGTGTCGTGAATTTTTTTACCAGAACATAGAGTAGTAGCTTAAAGAATAGAGCAATAATATTGCTGTCGAAGAGAAAAAATAATAGCAATAATAAAGATTGCTAATGTCTTCCCCTGCAGGGCAAGCTCACACTTCGAGGCTCAATTTGACTCAACTACACTAGTAACCTGCAGAAATTATGATTTTTGCTTCCTGAAATACCATAATATTCTCAGAGAGGGCGGAATTTGTTTCTATTTCCTACAGAAGTAGAAATATGATTCTAAAAGCAGAATACTGATCCAAACATTTAAAAATGATCTGATTAGCATTTACTAAATTAAGACAACATATATGTTTTAATGAAGAAAGGCATATGATCTATTGGATGAAAGGAAACCAGCGATAACTACAGATACATCGCCATTTGTTTCTTACGAAGATTAATAACCACGCCATCTTTCATCATGCGATTCTTAAAAACCTATCGGTACGATTCCAATTCGGTCGAAAGCAGCGTAGTCTCCACAAGATTGATTAAACTTTCACGGAAATGGATCTCTCGTGATGCATTTCTAGGAAGAAACCTTTTCAAATTGTCTTGAGAGGCACACCCAAACAGTCAACAGCCAACACCGAAAGAAAAGAAAAAAATAAATGTCGCATACACCTCTCCAAGTAAACACTATTTATCTTCAATCAGGCTTCGTGACAATTCCCTTTCTCCGTTATTTTTTTATTTCCTTTCTTTTCCTTCCTCCTTCAGCTACATTTCTTCCTCTCATCCTTTATAAATTATTCACAAACTATCGGAAGAGATATCAGCTTCATCATCAGTGTGGTGCCTGATGTATCGCGAAGAAAAATTAGATACAGTTAGACGTCCAGCGTGAGCCATTGTCTGGCGGAGGAGATAGTAAGAAGAATCAGCCAGCCATGGCTCGCTTCGTCGATGAAGACATCGGAAACACCCAGATGGTGACATTAATCAACGATGATTCTCAGCGCATAATATATTTTATTGGGGGAGTTGCCTTTTCTTGCTTCTTCTTGTCCAGAACCTAATGTACAGAAAGAGTTTTCTTTGGGTTGCTGTCGTGGGCTTTTATATCGGCTGAAGAATCACAGACGCCTGCGGTAAGACAGCAAATGAATTTCACTATAGGTCATTAACTTGGCCACCGACTACGGTTGGCAGGAGCGCTGTGTTATGGGGGAATGCTGGGTTTGACAGAATCGACTTGCATCTTCAGGGGAACACTGGAATTCGAAAGTGTCCTGACGCAGCGAAATACGAGATGCTTGGACTAGGTTGCTTCCGAACTATGCCAAAAGAATTTATCCTGCTTATACGTTTTCTTATCTTGCATAGAAAATGCATTTGTATTAAGCTACTTTCGAGCCATTGCAAATGGTTTGTTTCTGTAATTTATATGGTTTTTTTTTATAAACGGAATAGGTTGGTTTAGAATTATTACAAATACATATTTTTCTTCTTTTTAAAAAAATATTTGCTCTTTAAATGCATTTGTGTATTCCTTTAAAAAATTTCTCTTTAAATACATTTATGCATTCTTTTTTATATATTTACTTTTAAAATGCATTTGTATATTCCTTTTAAATATTTTCTCCTTAAATGCACTAGTGTAATCTTTTTAAGTGTCTTCTCTTTAATGCATTATATGAAAGAAAATGAAATTGGTTTGAATTGATTTAGTATTTTGCCGCCAAATTTGTGTTCTTCAGACACTTCATTCTACAGTTGGTAGTTGAAATAATAATAAATAAAATCTGCCTCATCACCAATGATTTCTTTAAGGGAATTCATAATGAAAAATCATTAATTGCAACTTTTTTTAATCTTTTAACTCCGGCTGTCGTCAATAAGCGATTTAGCAAGTCTGCCTTGCATTCCAGCGATCGTCAATAGACGATTCATATTTTTTAACTTATTATTATTACATGCGGCAGTAGACAATAGACGTACAAGCAATAATTTTATACACTTTTATACTTTTATTAAATTCAATCTTTCTTTATAAGATGTTCAGTTTCAGTTACTTTCATGGAACTGTAGAACTTTTCAGTGTGTGAATGTTGATTTATGATGAGGGAACCATCTATATCAGCGGGAAAGGCTGGGAGATTTGAAGATGTGGAAAGTCGCGACGATGATACAAGTGAAAGTAGAAATAATCTCTCCACTAACGACTTCGAAAGTGATGAAATACAGAAGAAATTACCGAAGAAGAAAGATCTGAGCGAATCTAGCAATAACGATAGAGAAATTGACGTAAATTTTCGATGGGAGGATTGTAACGTGTTTCAACCTGAAATTTATAATTTTGGTGATACAAATTCAGGGGTCAGTTAATTATTTATGGTTGCAGACGGAAAGAATTTTCCACTCAGACCTGAAAAGAAATTCCTTTCCGTGAGAAATTGCTATAAAATGTACCATACCAAGAAAAATGTTTGAATGAAAAAATTTGAATTTATTATTTTTTACTTGTTAGTTCATTTTCTTTCAGTATATTTTTGAAAGATATTACTTATATTTTTTTATAATTTTTCAAGCAAAATTAATAAAACGACGTTTCATTTTTGTCTAAGTAATGATCTAAAGGTAATTTAAATCACTTTACCAATTTATAAACAAAAATAACAATTATGTTAAAATCGACTTCTTTTGCGTTTGGCGTTGTAGTCGTGAATAGTTTTACCCATAGTTAAAGGTTTTAAAAAATTGCTAGAATTATTTTTCAATTGTTAACAAGAAATAATTGAAGTACCGACTCTGTATCAGAAATTGAAGGATTGAGTGGTGGTGATTATACGTTGCAATAATGGGACTCATTTGTTTGTTATTATGGTTTGTTTCTATGGAAATTAGAAGGTATGAAGTGTTTTCAATGAATAATTTTTGAAAATGATAAAAGGAAGCATATACAGTTTTAGTATAATTATACTACCATCCCGCTTTGAAACAACACGAGGGCTATTTTGGTACGGGCCTCGTAATTTTGAGACGGGGTCGGATGGCTGGGGCGGCGCCAGCGCCTGTATTGGAGGCGGGGGGACGTTTGGTCCACGGCGTCAGATTTATTATGCGCCCAGCTCACTACGGCGGATCTTTGGTGGAATCGTGATTCGAGCCTGCTGCCCTCCGACTCCGAGGCCAGAGCCTAACCACTAGGACACCACGGTCACCATACATACAGAAATAACTGCACACCAAATTTTATAATCAATAAAATATTTCGAAACTTTTTATCAAAAGAATTCGTCTTAACGTAAACAAAGGCCTTCAGTAAAGAAAATTGAAATTATTCTAAGCAATACTATCATTGCTGGCGTATGTAAAATTTTTCGTAATGGAAATAGCAGCTAAAAATTTAACTTTAAGCATTATTTTTACCAAACGAACATTTTAAGCATGGAAAAGAAAGAAAGGAATAGCGAAAAAACTAAAAACTAACTTTCAAACTAAAAGGACCATATTTAAATATAGTTTTGAAATAAATTAAATACTTTTTAAAAAATATTTTGCGCCTTATCTGTAATTTCAGTCAGAATTATTTCAATTGCATTTCTAAAAATTATTAATTCTATAATATTTTTAACGATATTGCGTCACATTTATTTTTCTGTTAAATAAAGCTATACCAGATCTTTGTTGAAGAGTATTCCTACCAATACTACAGATTATTGGCACGTCATTCAGAAATAAAAGCTATTCTGCTTTTCCTGAATTCGCTTTAAAGTTTTTATCGAGCGAAAATTCCTTTCTCCGATTTGGGCACAACGTTAAGCTTCGCTCTTCCCAAAGGATCGCCAAAAATGGACGCCTTACTGAGTTTCCTTTCTAAAGAGACTCATCAATTCCGATTCTTTTTGTGTTTCTAAAATGAAAGGCGCGAAATACTGCTAAAAGTAGTAAATTCCAAAATCTTCTTTTAGCCAGGCAGCTTCCGTATTTTAAGTCATCCATTCTTATCTCTTAAATTTACACCCTAGCGGATCATCAGAGTCGTATTTTGCATCCTGTTATTCAAAGTATTTTTGCATTTTCCTTTTCTATTCTTTTAACTGGCATCAAACTTTTAACATACCAACGCCATTAGCTCTTTTCGGTTCTTCCCCGGTAAGCTGTGAAAAACTGCGTAGAGAAATCATTCTTGCCTCTAGCGAAATTTCCATTTATTTCATACAGATTGAAAAAATTTTGTTCGATGAAGGATATTTCTCTCCTCAGAGTCTTGTGACACGAGAATACCGTCTCAGGTTCCTATTAAATATGAAAACTGAAGCTCTTTACTGGAAATTCGATCTTCTAAAAGCAAAAGCATTTGACGAGGTTGCTTGTTCCTCCACATTTCTCGGAAACATATCGTCGTGTATCTGATAAGAGATCAAGTTGATGAAAGTGACATTTGCACACAATAACTTTGTGTAAATCAGGTATGTGTTTGCAGTACACGTAAATACTGATGTTTTAAATCACTTTTGTTGAGCCGCTTAGAAACAGCCCTAAGAAGGGATGACACTGAAATACTTCAGATTTGATTTCTACTTAAGAAGCTTCTTGCCTTAAGGGCGGCTGGAAGATTTAAGTGACTCGTGCTTCTGAGAAGTTGATCTATTTGTTCAGCAATGAGCGTCGCAATTTGTCATGCATTATTAAACAGGAACCTGTTCTTTTCTTGTAGAAGGATTTTATTTGACTTTGCATTGTTTTACTTTTCTTCTTATTTCCACCCAATCTATGAAATAATTCAAGAGTTTTTCGCTAACGGTCACATTTAGGCTTTTAAATATCATGATAATCATTCAGTATTCTCCTGATAGTCTGTTGATCTTAACTTAGTGTTTTGGCATTCGTTCATACCCACTTTTAAATGAAAGGCAGGGTGAAAGAAAGCATCGTGCATTTTCTCAGTGGAATGCTTCAGGGATATGCGCATGTCGTTCTCATTCGAGGTGTATTCTTTGAAATTTTATATTTTTTGAAACAGAAACGGCAAACCTCTTTTGAGTTACTCCAGCAGGTTCTCACCAAGTGAGAAAAGTCCAATTTTTGATGCAATTTCCTTGAATTTTCCCCACTTGCAATCAAAATCCATGAACGGAAAAAAATTTAAACACACACCTGGAGATAGTAACCAGAGTAAACATACTCTAAGTGTGTAAATAATGAGAAATGAATTTATAGATTAAATCATATGGATGATATTAAGGCCGAAGGCAGAATTTGCTCTGATATCATAGCCTAATGGTGTGTAGACTGAGAAATATTACAAATAATACATATCACAGTCATTAAAAAAACAATATTTTGCTAGCTAAAAATCTTGATTCTTAAAAAAAATTGGTAGTTATTCAAAAATATCAAAACCAAATTGAACCCCAAAAAATTGACCTACCTTTTGTTGACCGGGTGAGAGTCGGCGCATCTCTATTCAAATGAAGATGGAATAAAACTTTTGTATTCTATCAGAATGATTTTCAGTCACAAACGAAGAAGACTGACAGTAACTTGATTAGCCAAAAAACAGATATATAGTATTATTAAGAACACATACATCACATCCTACACAGAACACAAATATAGAATAGAAGAAAAGAAAAGTGCGTATTAAATTAACACTAGTTCTTATTTTGACGTAACCTGCATGTCTCTGTTGAGCAAGTTCACTTTGATTAAGTCACATGACAGAATAAAGTTCAGTTTAGAGCTTGAATACTTTCTGGTTAACAAAACAACTAAAATTATATTTGGTTAAAAATAATATCTTTCTACAAAGGTTTGTGGATAGATCCTCTTTAAAGATTTTAGAGATAATTATTAAAATCTGGACAACGTACTAGCATATATTACATCCGATGGAAACATTCTTCTTCCCGCTAACAGTTCCACGTCGTTACCAACTGCAGGTTACTCTTTGAGTCTCTAATGTAATACCACAGGGCGAAAAGTCACTCTGCCTTTCAAATTATTCATTGATCATACTGGACTTTCATTTGTTAGCAAAGGAAATGCAGAATGATAGAGATGTCCGGAGCAATTTCAAGAATCAATAATTGCAAACAGACCTCATACTGAGGCGATCCTACGCCCTGCCAGAATTCGTCCTTTCACCCCTCCCCACTACATGCTACATTTTGTTAATTTTTTCATCACCTCTATGATTTCCTCCCAAAAGCTACCGTCCTTAATTTTTTTTATATTGATATTGCAAATTTTAAATAATTAAGTAGTAAAATTTCTTTCCTGTCTGGCCCATCACCAGCCAACTAGCACGCAGAAACTAGCAAATCCCTGTTTTTAATCAGCCTCAGAAGCCTTATTCTGGAATTCTTTTTATTTACAAAGCAGATCAAAATTAATATAACTCTTAAACCTAGTTTTAAATGATCGTGTTTTTTTGGTGCCTTCCCGTCTGCACCTCCAAGTGGGGTCAATCACCTGTCCTCATGGAGCATTCCCTGTTCTCAAAATGAATGAAGATTGAAAAAATGCCATTTAATGCATATAGGATGAAATAAACCTGAGTTCTTTTAGTCAAAAAACCATTGATAGTAAAATTTAATTTATAACACCTGATGATTTTAGCTTCACTGTGGAGCAATGCGTTTACATAAGACATAGGTAGGAATAGGGGTGTCTTACAAATATTCAACGTAAAAAAGAGTAATCACAATATTTTTTTCAAGACTTTTGTCATACCATGAGCGATAGTGCTTAATGCCGCGATAAGTGTTGTTTCGCCTGACAGCTGATCTGGCTGGAATAGATATAATGAACATTTTTTGGGAGCCACATTTGAATTGAATGTCTAATGCTACTTAGACACACCGATTTTTGTCCGTTGACATAAAATCGGTCGACCGCATTCCTTAGTGGCATTAAGAAACGAATAGGAGTTTGTATATAATACGTACCGACAACGGCAAAATACTTCGAACTGCTGTCGCCCGTTGCCGTTTCACCGCCGACACCGTCAGCTGCCGGTGATACAGTGTCACATGCAATCATACTGCCCCTTGCACATGCTCCAACTTCTTGCCGTGGCTTTTCCCACAGGTAATTCTACCGTCCTGGTTATCAACTTTTGTGGCTTCTTTCCTCTTTTCAGATTCAAACTTACGTACGCGTCGATCGACACGAATGGTGTGTGTGCAAGTAGTATTATCCACGGAACGCACTCAATTCCATCAACTGTAGAACCATCTTCTTATTCAATTATAATCTTTTCTCTAACACCAGATTCCAGTTTCATTAGACAAGAAGTCTGCCTTCCTTTCCATCCTTTTTACTTCTCATTCATTTTAACTATTGATTTTTAAAATTTTCCGGACTTTGATTCACCCTGTATAATTGCTACAATTACCAGAACATTAACCTCCTGCGAGAAAAAAAAGCAAGCTCAAATGAATAACTTTTAAAGTTACGAATCTGAAAAAATCAATAACATTTAGAAATGATGTGGTAAAGTATAAATTAATTTCTTAAATTAAAAAATATCCCTCTTATTTATTCATTGAAATTTGTGCTTATACAATGCTCGTACTTTTAAATTAATATTTTGAATCAACTTGATGTTTTCGTCGAATATCTATGATCGGCAGTTTTCCAGATTATAGGAGTTAAATCATTCAGTTGTAATATACAGGGCTTCTACTTTAATCGTGTCCCAATATCTAATTTTAGATCGTTAGAGATAGTATTTATAAACTTCCACCGGAAAATTCGGTGGCCTAGGCCGTAAGGTTGGCGTCGGAGGGTCTGAGTTCCAAACCCGATTCCACTGAAGATCTGCCGTGTACGGGGCCTGTTCCACGTGAAATCATACGTACTGGCCAAACGTCCTCCCGTTGGTGTGGGTTTGGAGATAAAAGCAGTCAGGTGTCGTCCCTGTCATCTGAATGAGGTTCAAAATTACGAGGTCCAATCCAAATAGCCCCTTCAAAACGGGACGCTAATATAACCAAAGACCTAAATCCAATCGGAAAAATGCTCTAAATGACGTGTTGTGGAATTGTATTTTATGTTGGTTTGAGTCAAAAAGATATACTGCTGTTAGCTCACGAAGTTTTTTTTTCAGTCGGTAAATATATTTGTGTAGAATACAAAAAAGGTTTTATTAAAAACAAGAGTTATATTCAATTATAAAAGAAGCAGGTTCCACTGATTTGAACTGATCAAGCTGGATTCAAAGTCCAGAGTGCTAACCATACACCTCATGGAACCAGGCTGAAACTGAATAAACTTCATCACATGCAGCTTACTGACAAAATGCTTGCTGTTTAAACAGAAATGGAGCAGTGTTTGCAGAAGCGATAAAAGGAGTTGAAAAAATCTTTCAGTATCGGTGGAAGACGCATAAATGTCTTTGATTCTCTCATTCTTAAATAATAAAAATAATTCAAATATATTTTTCGTCCTAATTTCATAATGAGTCCAAAAGAGTTTCTTAATACAGAGCGTCCACCTAAACGCTGTCCATTAGCTCATTTCTAAACCGTTATAGATAGGCATATACAGTCGGACCTCTATTTAACGAATCATTTGCGAATTTATTTTGAGAACTTTTTTCTTCTTGGAACCGAGAACATTTTAAGTGAATTTCTTCTGTAAATAACCTCCAAATAAAGTGGCGCATTCTCTATTTAACGAAATTTTTTCTTTTGTAACCAATATTTTTTTTTTCTCCCATTCCTCAAAATATTTCTAAACATTCAAACTTATTCTTCTTTTAACACATTTGATGTTGACTAAATGACCAAGCTTGAAAATGTCAAAACGAAAGTGCTTGAGTTAACCAAAGAAAAAAAATTTAATCTTCATGAGATGGATAAAGGCGTGAAAAGGATATTGCTTTAAATTTGGTATTCAAACAGCTTATCAACCATAATAAAAAAAAACCGTATTACATGCTGTGTTAAAATTATGATTCACTAATTCTAAAACGTTTAAAAAAGCATGTGTCTATGAAGATGTGGATGAGGTAGTTTTATGGACAGTGTGAAAAAATAAACAATACAGTGAATTGCGATGAAGATGAAGATGATGAAGATGAAATGATCAAGATGAAATAAACAAACCTTGTATGATGAATGCTAAAATCATTAATTTTAATATGAACACTTTAATTGAAAATACAGTGTATCTCGGACAATGTTTTTGTTTTATTCTTATTTTGCAGATTTCTTTTTGATGGTAAATATATAAAAACAAATGATATTAATTTACAAAATAAGGTGGATTAATTACATTTCTTTATAATATTTAGTGTTTATGAATTTAAAATCTGTTTTGTGTAGTTTAAAGTATTTTAAAGTGTCAATCTCTATTTAACGAATTTTCCATATAACGAATCTTTTTTTCGATTTGAGACTTCTGCTAAATTAGAGGATTGTATTTCCAATTCTGAAAAAATGCTTAATGACGTAAAATATTATGGTTTTATGCTTTAGATATATAATGTACTTAAAATTACAAAGTCTAAATTTTACAATCCCCCATTCCTATTAGTCATATTTAGTAAAATAATCTTGATGCATTAATATCCAAGTAGTCACCTGGCAGTCAAAAATGGTTTGAAAATCAATTCAAACTCATACCTGGCCGTTTGATCGCAGAAGAATGTGGTTTTTTTTTGTTTAAAATGTTAGTATGTGAAGTTTGTTAAAACTAAATATGACTAATGGTAGACTGGGAGATTGCATAAGAATTTGATTTCTGTGTACCTTTAAGCACTAAGTATTTATTGATATAAAAATATAATACTTAGATCATGTGGAGCATTTCTCCAATCAAGGCGTTCATTCTAACGGTTTAGAAACTGCTATTGAACGATGACCTGGTGTGTATGCTTCAGAGCATGGCTACAAATTTGTGAAAGAAACCAATTTAAATCTTCCACAGTTTGATCTGCCTAACTGAAATAAATATCCAAGAAAAGAGCTTTAAAAACGAAAGAAAAAGTCGCATGAACGAAGAAAGTAAAAAGATTTGAGATCCGGAGTCCCGGATGTATTTTACATCATGATCCGAGAGATGAAGTGACACCAAAACCCATTAGAAAACATGGGTGGACTGC
>BGPR01000753.1:0-16640 GCA_013235015.1 Araneus ventricosus
CTTGGCATATGAGGAAGCCAGCGCCAAACATCGAACAAGAATGGCTGAAAAGGGTCGCCAATAACCTCGTCTCCAGGCAGAAAATTCGTGGGATTATCAAATTCATGAGCGAAAACAGAGATCTTTTCCGGCCTCCCTAGCCTTCAACTTCCCAGCGAGCTGAACTAAGTAGCTCAATCACCAGGCATTCCCCCTTCAAATAAAAGAAAGGTATTTCAACGTCTAAAGAAAAGAAGACTATTACGAACTAATAGTGTAAAAGTGAAAATTCCTGTGCTGTGCATAGTGTATATATTTCCTTCTTTTTTTTTCTTCTTTTTCTTAAATAATATTCCCGTATCTTGCCCATCAAACCGTTCAGTAACCGGTCTGGTCACGGGTACGGGGGTAAGGGACGGCGTTCTGTTTTGTACCTTTTGCATTTTCGCACCTCAAGTCAACATTAATCGAACAAAAATTCAATCAATTCATCACAGGACATGTGCCATTCGTGACCTATCTTCACAGGTTCGTTTTCTGTTTACACGAGCGATGTGTTTGCGGTGCTAATGGTGATCCAAACCACTACGCAACAGACTGCCCAGTGACAAAACCCTTTCATTTTACGAAGCCCAGTGCTGAAAACCTTTCGACGTGGTGTGAAGATATTGTCCAGAACAAAGATGCCTGGCATGACTCAGGAATATTTTGAAGATCTTGCATGAACGAAGGCATGATATCACCATAAGAATAAGAAAGAGTTTTCTCGCTTCCACCAGCTATTAAGACATTTATTACATACTTCTTCAGTTTAGTTAGTTGTGGCGTTGTTTTAATTTTTTCTCTCCTTCCTGTAATTTACCTTTACTCTGATAGGGTTTTGGATAATCGTGAACCTTATCTGGTGGGTTCTTTCCCTGTGGATTCATAATAATAATAAACTCTGATGCAGCACATTATGCCTCTTTAAATTTCAGATGATGAATAGTGATCAAGTATACATTAAAGCAGTGAAAATTACTATAATATGAAACTAATTGACATGATTCAAAAATTTATAATGAATTATGAGGAAGCCAGCGCCAAACTTCGAACAAGAATGGATGAAAAGAGTCGCCAATAACCTCGTCTCCAGGCAGAAAATTCGTGGGATTATCAAATTCATGAGCGAAAACAGAGATCTTTTCCGGCCTCCCTAGCCTTCAACTTTCCAGTGAGCTGAACTAAAAGATTCAATTACCGGACATTCCCCCCCCACACACACCTTTAGAAAAGAAAGGAATAACAACATCTAAAGAAAAGAAATTACGAACTAATTGTGTGACAGTGAAAATGCCTGTGCTGTACATAGTGTATATATTTCCTTCTTTTTGTTTATTTTGTTTTTCTTAAATAAAATTCCCGTGTCTTGGCCATCAAACCGTTCAGTGACCGGTCTGGTCACGGGTACGGGGGTAAGGGACGGCGTTCTGTTCTGTGGTGAGTATATACAAAGATCGTTACTTTTCAACCACATAAAATGTTTTTCGAACTCTAAAATACAATATAAGAGTCAATATACGTAAAAAAGTAGATTTCCTCTTCAGAAAAGCTCTGCAACAAAGCTTAACAGTAAACAATCATTAAAATTAATGATGATTTTATCGATTTAATTTTTGATATATATTTTTGATTGATTATATCGATTTAATCAGGTAAATAGGCTTATCAGCTGTTTCTCCATTTTAGTTATGAATATTTACAATGTAAGAAATATCTCTGTCGTAAATATTATTAAAAACTAAAGTAGAAAAAGAAATTAAGAAATTTATTCCTTAAAAATTTTATTGTATTTTTCAATATTAAGAAAAACTGCATTGTAGAAAAACACATGATCCCGGATTTGGATTTGGCATAAAACTTTATATATAAACCCAATTTTCGGGTTGCTACCTAATCGTCTGCATATAAACACATAAAACATTGAATTGTAGTTGATGGAATTTGTCCGAAATTTAACCAAGAGATACCACTCTTGTGTAAAAATCACATACTAAATTTTCTCTTTCTAACTTTTTATATTTTTGAGTTATCGTGCTCAACTACACAGAGATATACTTCAGAATTTATTTTTTATTCCTCGATGTCTAGAATATTCGATTTCTCAAAATATCGAATTCAAATTCTTCGATGACTGCACAAGTTTCTTGATAGATTTATTATAAACGAAAAGGTGAAAAGCAAGTTTTTGATTATTGAAATCCACTTTTTGACAGATTATAAATGCTCGTTTAAAATAGTCTTCATTCATTGAAGGAGAGAGAACGTATGCTTAACGTTTTTTCTATGCATTCTTCATTAAATTTGATAAATTTACTAGCGGCTATTAATTATCTTTTCTGCCTTAAAGAAAACTGCAATTAAGATATGTCTTATTATTGAATGGTTTGGTCCTAAATTTGATACGGATATCCAATTTCGATGTGCCTACACCAGGCTAAATTTTAACAACCTAACCGTTTCCTTTTTAATCATAGAGTTTATATTTACTGTGTCATCGTGTGTATCCTACATTTTCATAGCAACTTATTTACGACGCAAGTTCATCAGATAAAATAGAAAGCTATTAAGCTAGCTATTGATGATAGCTATTCAACAAAATAATGTCGATAATTTACGATACTGTTACACCCTTTAGGTAAAGAGTAGATGGAAAATTCTGGCGAAGAAATTTTTACAGCTTATTTCTAAAGATAATATAATTAAAGTTTGCAGCTTTTAAAAATTCTTATCAAAGATATGTTGGTCATCAGCTTCAAAAAAAATTTGAAAAGCTATCACATGCGATTGCTATCATAATTAATTCCTTTTTCCAACACTTTTCGGGGCGTTGGAGGAATGTTTCCGAAAAGAATTTCGTAGGAGCTTTTCAGTCTTTTAAAACAAATTTGATGGATTCTTGGCTAAAAGTACAATGTTGAGCAATTTTTCATCCGGCGATTTTAGGCTTGCTAAAGTTCCATCCATTATTTCCAAATAAGCTGACAAATCTGTAAGCGCAATTTTAAAAATTGAATAGCAATCAGTTTAGTTAAATTAAAATCCCGTTTCAAAGCTACTTGAAAGCTATAATCGGACGAACTTCATGATTTTGTATTGTGGTCAGATGACGAGGACGGCGCCTGAGCATGTACCCCACTTTCATGTCACAACACCTTAAGCAGTAATTTTTTCCGTAGGAATTGGAAACTGGCGAGCTACGGGAAAATGCTACCGTGTACCAACATTCATTCTTGGCGACAACTATCGATTATCCACCAGTTATGTCACATCTAATTCAACATTCTTTTCCTCCTTTAACATTTGTAATCCATGTTATCCAAAACCTTTAATCCAAGTCCGTTTCAAATCTATTTCCCTTATCATCCACTCCCACCTCGTCATTTCGAACCGCGGTCAGATGTCGAACATCTTGAACAGATAGAACTGCTCTTATGTGTAAGTTGTTGTTTTGATAGTGTTTATTTTATTATTCATTTATTATTGATATTTTTTCTTTTCAATTCTGTACATTTGTGGAAATTGTAAATTGTTTTGTAAATTTTGTTTCTGAATAAAGTAGTTCGGGCTTTTGGTAGTGGAGGACGACGGCTCTGGGTGTGGTGTTTCTGCTTTATCCAACTTGTGCACCTTTAAAACCGATGAGATGACTCTAGTGGTCATAGGTTCCGGGGGTTCAGGATGACGCTAGGTCATATGTTGAGGACAGTACCTAGGCAGGCATCGCACTCTCCAAATTACCGAACTACACCAGCGGGTGGACATTTGACCCACTACTTTTTATTTAATGTGTAACAGGCCCACGGATCTTTGGTGGAATCGGGTTTCAAGCCTGGAGCCATCATGTCCCGAAGCCAAGACCTTACTATTAAGCCCCACACAATGCCAAGGAACAAGATGAATGCTAATATAATCGCGTTGACGAAGAAAAATAAGGCGTGCTTTCTGTGGAGCTGTTTCTCAGAGTTCTAGATTTCAATCTTAGGTACGACTTCTGGGTTTTGATCTAGTGATAAGGGTATCGAGATCAATTCTACTTCTTCTCTAGAATTCAATTCAATGAAAGGTCAGATACTTTTTTTATTTTCTCGCATGCGAAGTACACATAGAGAAGGCGTGGTAACGTCGAAAAATTCGACCTTGAGATTTTGATGAATCCCCAAGTCAGAAAAACACAGTTTTGGATTTATGTCTGTATGTGAACATGATAAGTCAAAAACAGATTTAACTAGGCATGGTATGTAGTCTTTACACCAAATTTGTAGATTTCTTTAACTTCGTTAGTTGAATCCAGCCCGTCTTTTATATACAGTAAAACAAAATGACTATGTAAACATCATTATTTAAATTGTAATATTTTTTGGACAAATATTATTTAACGCTGATTAATATAGTGTTATTGTATTACCATGCTCCCATCTAGCGACCGTAAGAATAGCTTCACCTCAAAATATTGATGAATGCTGATTAATGCAAAAATCAAAATATCATGTGCATTGTATTGTATAGTATGATATAATATTCAGCATCTTAAAGAATAATTGTTCCAGTCGAGTTTTTGTAATAAAACCTCCAATCGAGCGATATCCTGAGTTAAAATGAAGAATTTTATAAATAAACATTGTTTTCATATTATTTGTGAAAATTTAGTAACTCGGAAATACTGATACATACAATACAATACTTTATTGCTGTATTTGGTGTTCCTCGGTGTTCATAATATTGTATAACAATGTGCAAATATTATATAATATTTCTGTTCTACCTGGGTCCAGCGGTGATGTACGTGAAGTGATGTCCCACAACTTGTGGTACTAATTGTTTCTATTTCATATTTACCATGTTGTGTTGTTTCATTAAAGATTTATTTTTCTACTATCGACGACTTTTCTATGCATAACACTCCACAGCTGGAACATTCACGACCACTTCCACCCCGGGAAAATGACCTGGTAGCAGTCCACACCATTCCGATTTTCCGCATATCCATTTAGGTAGGTCATTCACTGGCAGGACCTAGCATACTGCTAACGGGCACACCTGTCCCCTAGGATTACTGCGCCCACTCCTCCCCCCGCTTTCGAGAAGGGACTCCAGCAGATGTTTTGTGGCTTTTTGCTTTCGCGAGTGTGCCTCACTCCCCCTCACACACGGTTGCATTTCAACTTTTACGAAATAACACTCCAAATGGATTTCAAGCGATTTCGGATTTCCAGTAATTTCTACCGCATCACTCCAATTTTTCATTACCCCACATCATCCGAATTCCACATCACTGGTGTGGAGCGAACGTAAATGTCCAGCTTCAAACAGCAGCCACCGAAATACACTAAATACTTTGCACAGTTATTTAAAATTTTCAGCCACCACTGTGTCATGTTGGGTGGTATCGAACGAACGCAAAAGTTTCGGAGACTGTTTTGAGTAGAAAGAGAAAGAAATTCAACTGATTCTAATATCTGAAATATGGGATGATATCACTCTAAATAACAATGAGATTGTTTATGGAAACAGAAAGCTAGCATTATATATAATTTGTCTTTAGTGGAGAAGTCTATAAAAGCAAATAAAAAATCATGCTATCATTCAAGAAACACTTTCGAAGTCAAATGTTTCAGAAGAAAATAATTGTATTTCCTGCATTAAAAGAACCTGTGAAACTATCCAATTCAAATGATTTTTTTCATAAAAAAGTTTTCCGATTTATTTTCTAATTTCTGATATGAAAAATTATTTTTCTGAAATAATCCTTTTTCACGGAAGTTATAAATCATTCAAATTTAATCAATTGTTCTCCCAAATCAAGGCAAATGTTTACTTTAACTCGATATTTTTTTAAAAGAATCCACCTACGATCGAAATTTATTTGCATTTCATTTCTTTATTCTTTTCCAACATAAACTATATGAAAGGGGGGGAAATTGAATATATTTAATTGTTTTTAATTATATGTCACTTGACTCAGTATTCCTTTTTCATTAATTACCAATCGCTATTCGAATTAAGACAGCGTTTAGTATCAAACCCTATTTAAGTACATTTTTCTCTCAAGACTGAAAAATACTTCCGGTTCACAAATTGTACGATAGCATGGAGAAATTAATTAAGAAATTAGTTTCTGGAGCATTTTTTTCCCCATAAACCTAACCTTTTACGACATTTTTCACTTTTATTCTTAAATCTTAGTCAAATTAGATTGTAAATCCAAATGTAATGCATTCAATACAGGTTAGAAAAAGTATTGAATTTTAGATATATCTACAGACTGCGCTTAATTAAGTAATTTAATAAACTTATGTTTTTCCTCCGTTTGTTTCTCCATATTATTGCTATGAAAGAAATCTGGAATATTCTTCCTGTTGTAATTTATTATGGAAGAAAATGTAGGTCTTTTAATTAAACCCACTAATTTGAAACACTGTTTGTGTAACTGATAAACGTTCGAGTAAAGTATTCATGAATACCTTTTTTCTCTTTCTTTTAATCTATATGAAATTTATGTTCTTAGACATTAAATAAACAGTTTAAAGAAAGTAATCTAAAAATTTTAAAATGTTATAAATATCTGTGCAGAACTGACACGTTCATTTTGGCCATATAGGTGAAATATCTTCTTTAATTATTTATAAAAATTATGTTATTTCTTGTCTTGTAGTATTTGCTTACTATTACTTTACGTATTTCGAAGATTTTACGCAACTAAAAATAAAAACCGCTTGTTAATCACATTCTCTAGCAGAACTTTCTTTTAAATCTTCTTTGTCATTCAGCCGAATCTCAACTTCTACTTATAACGTTTTGAATTATTTCTTGATGCGATCACAGTAGATGAAATATAAACTGAAACTCTATAATATCTCATCAACAGCTCAAAAAGTTAATTGCTTTTTTTATATAAGGACTGCCGATCTCGCAATTTATCATTAATCTTAAGAAAATGAAGCTATGCAAAGAGAAGAGTTCCTTTCCAAATTTATATTGAAAATTTAATTATATTAACAGGTTCTCGTTATACAGGTTTATAAAATTTTTAACACGTTCTTTGATGAACTTGACATTTTTAATATGTCTCTCGGTGCTTTTAAGTCGGAATGTTTGCATCTTTTAAATACATGATATGTTTTATTTTGCCTTTCTACAACATTTTAGGTTTTTACGCTATTTGCTTTTCCGTGTTCTTATGTATTCGTCCAGTGTTTTGGCGCCGTGTTTGATTTAAAAATACGGCTTTTGGTGTCATAGTGTGTCTTAAAGTTTTGTGGTTATATGTTTTCGTTTTTAATTACATATACGTTTGCATAAGTTTTATGATTTTATGTATTCTCTGTGTTCTACTTTTTGCTTTCTATGGCATATTTTTTTAATTTTTATTTACTCATTGCGACTTTTGTTCTTTGTGTGTTTGTCAGCACTCTGTAAATGGAGTTTTCTCTGTAGTGTGCTTTTCTTTAAATAAATAAATAAATAAAACCGTTTCAGTCAGTTGAAGCATTTCTAAACAAGGTTTTTTCAGAATATTTCTAAATTAACAATTTCAGGACCATAAACAATTTAGTGTTCTCCATGCAAATAGTGGTTATGGGTGCATAATCCATGAGAAAAAAATTGGAATTAGAGCTGTGGTAAACCTGGAGTTTCGGGAGCATATTTATTTCTCGACAATTTTTCTTGGCCCAATTTCATTTGCTTTAGCAAAATACTGTTTTGTATGCGCAGTGAGTGTTTTATTGGTTTCTTGCACACGCGATTCCTGAGGCATTTGTAAAAGAGAGATTGAGAACATGATGACTACGGCATCTGTAAAAGAGAGATTGAGAACATGATGACTACGGCATCTGTAAAAGAGAGATTGAGAACATGATGCCTACGGCATCTCAAGTGGCTTCCAGGCAAATTTTTTTAACTTAAGAAAACATCAGCGGCTTCGCTTTGAGCAAAGCGTGATCATAGTAGCTTTGCTTTCAGCAAAGCGGGATCATAGTGGCTTCGCTTTCAGCAAAGCGGGAACCTAATTGCAATTAATACAGAATAACATACACACTGCTGAACTGAAAGGAATTGAAAATGTTCAGAAACTAGAAAATTGTATTGAAAACTTCACACACATATTTCCATCGATGGAAAGAACCAAAAATTCAATAAATCTTAGCGAATAGTACGTTAGTCGAAACAAATCCATTCGGAAATGATGAAAACTCTCAACTCTCAAATTCCAAACGAAGTGTTATATAAATTCGATTAAATCGAAGAGATCAAACAGGCGACGAATTGCAACGATGCTACAGACACCGGTAAAAACATCAATGAGCGCGCATGACACCGGTAAAAGCATCAAAGAGCGCGCATGACACCGGTAAAAGCATCAAAGAGCTCACATGACACCTGTAAATATTTCAAAGAGCGCTACTGACACCGGTAAAAACATCAACGAGCGCATGACACCGATAAGAAGATCAACCCGCATTCGAAACAAATGTTCTCTTGTTCAATCTCTTAGCTGCAAGGAATTAGCGATCTTAAGAGGAGCAAAGCAAGTATGCACCCTAAACTCCAGGTTAACCAGTGCTGCTTTCTTTGCCTTATTAAATACTAAAATCGCATTTTATTTCTAATAAATCATCAAAATACTACTGCCTGGTTAAGAAAATTCTATTAAAAGGATGTTTTCGAAGAGAAGGAAATAAAGATTTCTGAATTCGTCTCAATTTTATTTCAATATGTCACAGTGCCTTCATAAGATACTAATTCTACCTTTCATTATCACCCTTGCAGATGAGACGTTTTTCTTTCTCTTGCCGTGATAAACTTTTCTTTAGTTTCCATCAGTAGGAATAACTGTGCAAACTTGCCTTTGAAAGAAAAGAGCATTGAAAGAACATAATACAAGGTGCGTTCGAAAAGTTCGGTGAATGATCTCATAAAATAAAGGAACCAATGTATACAAACAAAATACCTTTACTGGCATTCAAAGTAATCACCATTAGCTACAATACACTTTTGACATCGGTTGTACAGCTGCTAGGAACTGACAGCAAACACTTCTTTCGGTATAGCTCGAAGCACCGTTATCACACGTTGCTGGACCTGCGCAATGTCGGAAAAGCGTATACCTTTTTCTTACGCTTTTGCAAATGTTCGTGAATAATGTTGCCCACACTGTCTAGGCTTATCTTCAATTCTTCTGCTATCATTCTCAAAGACAGCCGTCGATCATCCGCAAGCATCCGTCACACTCGTTCGATGTTGTCTGGAGTTGTGCTTGTTGGTGGTCGAACGGAACGCGGCTCATCTTTGACATCTTCCTTTCTGTCTCTAAAGCATTTAAACCACTCAAAAACACACTTTTTACTCACTGCGTCCACACCGTACATTTTCTCTAACCTTTTGTGTGTCTCCGTCGCCGTTTTGCCTAATTTGAAGCAAAACTTGATGTTCACGCGTTGCTCCATTTCGCAGTGACGGGCCTTCTCACAATCACTCTTTAAATTGGTCGTAGAGCGCACTTCCGCTTAACTGTCGTGATGTGGACGCTAGGGGGCACTAGTTGCCATGTCTCTCTCTGCATCAGCGTGAGCGCAGCATCCGAACCATCGCGGTTATTCAACTATGGAACCATTCACCGAACTTTTCGAACGCACCTTATATATGCGATAATTATTTTACTCTCTTTTGAATTCACAAGATGAAAATGAAAATCGCGTTCAATATCTGCGACTTGCTGTTATAGAACAAAGTGAGAAAATGTAACATCACATATTGCAGTTAAAACTGACAGAGCTGAGGAAAGCTGCGCAGTATGGATATCATCACGTCATTCAGTCATATTGTGACTGACTGTAGATAAGGGGAATAAATCAGGTAAGGATAAGATCAATCCTCAGAATCAAGATGAGATATATCTCAATTCAGAGACACGACTTTATAAGACTTGGATTTTTTTCGTCGTGGACTAGATCGAGGTTCAAAGTCACACATGCTTCTGTCTCAACAACAAAGCAAACATAGTTGAGAGTGAATTAGTGCCTTTTTTTAAAAAAAATCCCAAAGCGTTCGTGCACATAACTCTAGATTAAAGGACCAAAAATTTTCCCAATCATTGATATTAGCAAACTAATGGCTTCGAGAAACAGCCTTCAAATCTTAAAAGTAAAGAATTCTTTTGGCAACAATATCTAATTCTGAAAATGTGGAGACGATGATTCGTGAGTGTCGGATATTATTTCTAATTATTCTTCTAAGATATGCTGGAGACGTATCATCTTCTAAGATATGTTGGAGACGTATCACGTTCTAAGATAAGTTAGAGATGTATCATCTTCTAAGATATGTTAGAGACGTATCACGTTCTAAGATATGTTAGAGATGTATCATCTTCTAATATATGCTGAATCATCTTCTAAGATATGTTGTATCATCTTCTAAGATATGNTGTATCATCTTCTAAGATATGTTGTATCATCTTCTAAGATATGTTAGAGACGTATCATCTTCTAAGGTATGTTAGAGACGTATCATCTTCTAAGATATGTTAGAGACGTATCATCTTCTAAGATATGTTAGAGACGTATCATCTCTAGAGTGATTCACATCGAAAAAATCTGTTTCCAGCTTAAAACTCTAATCCAAATGTGGCGTCTTTAAAGCTCCACTCTTATCAAAATATCTCAGCTTAATTTTGAGTGCATGCAATACAATTTAGGTAAGAAACACAAGTCCTAAGGGATTGTGAAATGTAAAAATAAACTGTTTTTGTAGGATTGTTCTTAGTTGGGGATCATTCATTCAGATTATTTTCAAGCCTTTCTCTTGAATTTCTTTTGCCCAAAGTAAACAATTTATTTCCTTGAGTAATCTCTCTTTAAATAAATCCCTGCAACACATTAACTCTCAAATTTATTTCAGGGGATTACCAAGGGGAAGTTAAATCACAGGTTGCTTGCATTTTTATGCACTTTTCTTTAAACGTTTGGCCACTGCTATATTTTTTTTATCGATCTATACTCACATGCTGTTGTTTATCTCTACTTTAAGTACCTTGTTGAATTTTTCCATTTTATTTATTTCATTTGCTTCCCATTCTGTTTTCTAATCATACTTTTCTTCTGTTTTACTTCTTCATCTGTCCAAGTACTGAAAATACACCATAATTTGCTCATCGCTTGCATCTGAATATGAATGATCACTTCTGGTTAAAGGAGACTTACCAAAGCAAACCTTGTCTTCATCTTTTCTTTTTCCATCTTCTTTTTAATGGCGATCTTCGACCAATACTGCTATTTTAAAGATACATATTTTCAGAAATGCAATAGGGGCCAATAAAAATTATTCACTTGCATTTCTGATAAATATGGCAAAGTACTTTCAAAAAATAATACTGTTGAACTCAGCACATTTACGTACGTCCACAAACGAATGTTCTTCTTAATTCTGTTGAGAATAAGGAGACATATGCACATGATTGCGCCATCCTTTTGCAATTACACAATCCTTTAAGGGTTGTAACCTGGCGTATAAAAAATACGATAGCATAAATAAATCATTCTTGTCTATGCTCTCTATGTTTCCATGATGCCTTAGGCGACACCTTGTCCGAAACGCGTGGCAGCTACCCAGCACCAAGTGGAATATTAGATTAAGTTCGTTCACAGAAACAGTGTCATCATACCACTATCCTCCGACTGCTGGAGAAGAAACATGAAAATTGGGACGTGAGAAGAATATTCAGAAGTGTGAAAGTCAACTTATGCCATATGGAAGACAGGAATGCGTGTGAAGAGGTTTCCTCTCAGAAAGCTCTACTGAGTTGAAACAGAGTTGGGAAATCGAATCAGGCGTCATTACCCGCAGTCGAAGTAGTTGTTGAAGTAGAAGATGTTGTCTGAATTTTATTTGGGAGAGTATCGTCCATAGGAAAAACCCTCTCTTGTCTAGAATAATGCGCCGCATTCGGGTTCATTGCGCAAAAGCTCATGTTCAATAAACAAAACATCAGTGTTACCAGGTGATTTTCACAAATAAGGCTAAATTTAGCCTCAATGGCTTTGATGGGATTTAGAATTTCAGACGCGGGTAAGCAGAATTTTTTTTCATGAGGGTTATGAAAAAGTACAGTTAAGTTTTTAGGTCCTCAGTTGATGATCTGTATTGCATTAACAACATTATATATATAGTTATGTAAGTAATCCCTTAATTGAGTTTCTATTTTTTATTATTATTATTATCCTTTTTTGTTTCTTGTGTTTCACAACGTTGGTTTTGTTTTGTAGCACAGTTGGCGCTTTTGTGTTGTATGCGTTTGTATTTGTGTATGTTGTTGTCTGTGTTTCTGTTTATATTTGTGTTTTTTTCCTATTTTCACGTAGCTCTGTAATCCACACCTTCCAAATAATGTAACTTTTTTCTTTCATGACTGGTCTGGCTCCTCCCCGTCGTTCCTTGCTGACTCTAAACCCTTTGGGTGAGTCGGTCGGCTTGGGTTATGTATGAATGTGACAAAGGAGTTAAAAAATTGCCCTTTATGACCAAAACTTTGAATGGGACCCATATTCAAAAGAAGCAGCTCCTTCGCAACGTTCGTAATCAGTGTGGCACACTACAGCATTGCAACTGTCAGGAAAATGATGCTTTCGAGCAAAAAGATAAGCTGCATTTAACAAAATTGGTGTCTTTTACAAAAGTTGCAAGTCAACACATTCAGATTAAAATTATGTACTCGATTATTTAAGTTACGATTAAGGAGTATTTTGCTGAAGTGAATATCAGGTGCCTCTGATGGCATGCTAACAGTCCTGTTTGGAACCATATTGAGTGTTGTTGGTTCCTGGTGAACGAATGAATTATCAGGAAACCACCACAAAAGAAAAAAGTTGCAGAAGGCCTTAACTCGTGTGTGGCCTCAGAAATCTCAAGTTATCATTAAAGCATTCATTTCTAGGATACCCAGGAGATGTGCTGCTGTAATTGCAGATAAGTTTGTTGTTACTAGGTACTGATAATACGGATGTACTACGTCTGAATCAACCTGCATTTTTCTTTTGACATTATTTTCTAATGAGCGTTATAGGAGGGAAGACACTTGGATTAATTTTGGTCTATTTTTAATTTGTTATTAAGTAATAAGTTAAAGCATAATGCCAATGCAATTTTTTATTTGTTGCCCGAACTCGATATAAACTACACATTTTTCCGGGAAAAAAGTTTGAATAGAATGTTTTATTTCAACAGCTGTAAAAATTGATTGGACACAGTAAACCGTTTTTTAAATCCAGTGATATGAATTCTTAAATAGAAAAAAATGTTGTGGAATTTTAAAAATATGAAAATTAAAAATATTACAGACCTACTTTACATTTATCATCATATTTAGCTTTTATATGTATAGTTAGCACCGTTATATGAAATTATATTTAAATTAAAGTCACGCGAGAATGAAAAGCACCCGTTGAATGAAGTGAGACGCACGCACGACGTGATGCGGAGAGCAAACAGAGAGGCTCACTGATTGAAGCAATGAGATTTCTGTCGAGTTTGAAAGCTTTCTAAATCTCCAACAAATATTTATTCATCGTGACACTTCAGAAGTTGTTTAGCTAAGAAATTGAACTTGGCGATTCACTTTTATCTGGAGACATTAAAAAAGAAATTGAATAAAATTCATGATCTTTCTGCAAGTGTCACAGAAAAAAAAAAACATTTGTAATTTTTTTGCCGTATGCGTCAGTACACAAGAAATATGAAACGAGTACACTATCGCTGGTTTGCAGCAAAAATTCACGTGACATAAAATAATAGTTGTACGGGTGAAATTACTTCATTTTAATTGATTTTAAGACTATAAAGATTTTTACAGAAGTTTAAATAAAGTATTAAAGGTTCAGTGCACTCTCGTATAATGTGGATTAGCAAAATGCGATGACAAAATTGTGACTACTGTTCGTTTGAAAAAGCCGCGACTATCACTTTTGGACGGTTTTACTATGGAAAAGGGGGGATTGACAATGAATAAGATGAGTATTTTCGGAATTTTTTTTATGTCCTATCCTTCCTCCGGTTAAGTGCAGTTTTTCACTTAGTTTTTAATCTTAGAAAATTTACTTTCGTTTTGAATCGCTCTATACATATCTTAATATAAATAAAAGTCATTGTGGGTATGTGGTTATGTTCCACATCTCCTCCTAAACCAATGGACGGTTTTCAACCAAATTTTGTACACTTATCATTTAAGACAAGGGGAAGACACTTATGAACTTTTTTAAGTCCAAAAGTTAATTAAACAGTCAGTTAATTAGAAAATAACCGAAACCGTTTTTCCGCCGTAATTTCGGAGCAAACTGTCCGACAAAAAATATTTTTATACCATCTTAAAGTTCAAATTGTTACCTTTTCAATGATACCAATGTTATTTCTCTGACATTTTCCCTTCGATTGTTATTAATTTTTAAAAGTTTCAAAATGTTTAAATGCGTGCAGACGATTTTGAAATAACGAAGATTTATAGCTAATCCGTTGCTAGGCAACGGTTAGACTTTGAACTAATTCACCTTTATTTCTGAAAATTTTGCTTATTTTTATAAATATCCATATAATATAATAAATGCGAAAGTGTGTCTGTCTGTTTGTTACGCATTCACGGCAAAACTACCAAACCGATTTGGATGAAAATTGACAGAGTTGTAGCTTGGAACACAGGAACGAACATTGGGTAGGTCACCTCATGTTAAATTCATTATTTTTTATTACAGATAACAATTAAATAATTAACAAGCGATTTTCGATGAAGATTATTACTTTATTTTTCAATAAACTGCCACGTGATCCTTAAGGAATGCGTAAACAAAATGAAATGTCACGTGATCCTTCAGAAAAGCGCAAGCATATGGAATAACTTATTTTTAAAGTCATGCATCACGTGATCTTGCTGAGAAAAGAAATAATTTCTGGAATAATAACTGAAAAATAAACGCCGGGACAGAAATCTAATGGTAGATATAATATAGTTCCAAGAGTTTTTAGATTAAAATTTAAAAACTAAAGTTAAGTATAACTAAATGAAAATATCGTTCAATATTTACTTAAAATAAAAGCCTAATTTAGTGGAAAGGTTGCCAAAATTATTCTTTATCGCTCTTTTCATCGACATCCAAAATTTTTTTGGCGGTTAAATTTGTAACCAAACGATTTAGCTAGTTACAATAGTTCTGTTTCGAATTTTAATGCTTTAAGAGCTGTTTCAAACCGATTTAAATAGAAAGGATTACACAAACCCAAAGAACACGGAATTCAACGTTTTGTTTACTAAAGAAATAACTAATTCGAGCTTGGCGCTTGATACAGTTGCCAAATAGATTTGGCGATTGTTTAAATCGGAAGGTTACCGGAAAACGGTCTATGAATCCAAAATAAACAAACCAGGATCGTCCATTGACGTATATGATATGGTTGTCAGAGTTTTTAGAATAGGAAGGTATATTTTGTCTTATGTATTCTTTTAAACAGTAGAAGCAGATGACATATAGCATGGTGGATAATATATTCCAAAGAGCAGATTGAGAGATTCCAAAGACCATTGAGTACAATGATGTAATTTACAGTAACAGAGAATTAAATTAGTCGTCCAATTATGTATTATCAACCGTCAGAACATTTGATTTCCCCTTTCTATATATAACGAAACATTTGCATTCGTAAATTTAAAAAAAAAGTAGCAATTCAAATTCTTCGCGCACGAAGTCGCGGGTAACAGCTAGTTTTTAATAAAAGTTATTAGTTATGCATCTAAAACATTCCATAGCAACAGAAAATCAATAAATGAAGATAAAATGTGTCTACACATGGCATCCCAAAAAAGTGGAACAAGCATTTATTTCCTTTAATATTGAACATAGGTATATACTTCCATTTACAAAATTTCATCAAATAAGGTGGGAATTTATGTTTCGCGATTCAATCTGCAAAACTTGTAGACATATATTAATTTATAAATTTAAAGGGACTTCTCAGAATTTTTGGGGGAAATGAAATTTTATTCAACATTACGATACTACAAAATGTGAATATTTGTCTAGTAGTTGTTTGAAAAATATATGCGATTGAAGCATACTGTTACTAAGTTTCATTGGCAGATCGTTGCAACTATCGACATGATAAAGAATGAAAGGACAACTTGAGAAAAGGAAAATATAAGGCATAACAGGAAAGTAGTCTAATATCGAAATAGAATATTAAATTATTTGCTCTCAGTGCGTATTTAATTCTACATTGAGGCAGTGGCGACTCGTCTTTTAAGAATAGCAGACAATCAGAACTCGTTAAAATTATTTTACGAATTAGTATTTTCGTTTTTATTATTTGTTTACTTTTCTGAGAGTTCGTTTATCAACGGAAAAAGATGAAAACGAGAAAAAGAAAACAGAAAATTGATGAAAAATTAAGACAGACGCAGAATGAGACAGTACACCTTGTCTTGGAAGTAAACAAAATTAGAACTTCAAAAATTAAGTTAAAAATTATAAAAAATAAGCATTAATAAAACCTTAAAATTAAACACAAAAAAGCAAATTAGAACGAAAAATACAATTAGAATGAAAGCAAAATGGAAGAAAATTGTAAAAGAACCAAAATGG
>BGPR01000753.1:39117-50954 GCA_013235015.1 Araneus ventricosus
AAAAAATCGCCATTTATAATAGCTCTGCGGATAATTTTACTCCCATTTCCTTTTGTATCACCACATGTGTAATGTCTTTTCTGTTACTAATCAGGAAAGACAATAATAGGTAACTCCACGTGCTTTCCAAAGATGCATATCTGTCTTCCACGGGCTTGGGAAAAAGAGAAACCACATTACTTTTCCGAGCCCAAAACCTTCGTTTTAAAAGGAGCTTGTGAGATTTCCGTAATCTAAAGATTAATTATCTGGGGAAAAATCGTCCTTTATGGAAATTTAAAATCTAATCTCGTTATAAATATCAGACATCTTTTTCTCTTTAAATAAATGAATCTCATAATATTTTTTATTTGACATCCAATTACCTATATTTAGAAACGACATAGACATACTGTGCCACAGGCGTTTATGACGGAATAATACGCTGCTAAAAAATTAAAGATTACTGACTTTTTAGAAGAAATGCATATGCTCTAGTCATCGTATTAGAGAAAAATTAATATGGACTATTTGCTCTAGACGTATACCACGTTCAGTATGTTTTCGGAACTTTTAAAATGGTTTTCAAATTTAATGAAGTACGCCATTTCCCGCAGCACAAGCGAAGAGACATCTGAACGATTTTTCAGAACGGGTTTCATCTAGTTTTAATGCATTGCATCGCACGTAATTACAGGCATTCAAAACTTCCCTCAGAAGCGAGGACCAAGTCGTAGGTGATCCATCAAGTTTAATGCCTTCTCACAGGTCACTGTTGTTGTCAAAATATCTGTCGAAACATCACATTCCGGACGGAAAATCTGGAAAATCATTGAAGGATATAGCAAAGGGAGGCTTGGAGTTTTACATCTTTGTATGAACGATAGCAAAAATGCGTAATGACTTTTCGAGCACGACATTGGCACTATTTCTTATATCATCTTCTCGTAATATCCCATTATTGCCCAAGTCCCATTTTATGAACGCTTCTAAAATTGCATCATAAACTCACAGTATTTATTTCCTCAATATAAATTTTCTAATAAAAGTATTTTCAGGTATTATTTTATTTTAATTCAATCGAAGACAGCACGTATCAAGTGTTCGGTTGAAAAGGTAGCCTTTTTATTTGCAAGTCAGACTTGGAAAGTAGTTTTTTGTAATATGAAGAAGGAAAAGGGAAGTTGTTCAATTACTCATCAGTGGCGAATCCAGGGGGGAGCTATCGGGCTACAGTTCCCCCGAGCAAAGCCAGAGTTATTGATTTAATTTAACATATGTTTTTTTCTTAATTTCTCTCTTTAAAAAATATAAAAACGTTTCAACATTGCTTTCTAGCTTGAAAGGCTCAAAAATTTTGCTACTTTTGTAGTCATAGGATAGCTGTAGTTGTAGCATTGATGCGGTCGAAGACATTTTTTGTCTAGTTATTTCAACGTAATTTTTATTAAATTATCGAAATCATTGTATTGTTCTCTATGATTCTTATTGTCAGGTGAGTAAAGTCTGTAAAGTTAAAGAGTTTTGGTTTACTTTAGCCTTGAAGTTTGACATTCATCACGACGATACAAAGTTTTTATGTCCTCAGCCTCCCCCCACACCGGAATTCTAGATTTGCCACTGTTACTCATCAATGACTTTGCTCTCATTTATCAAATATTCAGTAAATACAATTGTAAAAATCTGTTTTCTTTTCGCAATTCGACGTAATTTAAAATTTTGATGGTTTTTTCTTACATTCCATTACATCCCTAAATGGGGAAGCTAGGCTTATGTGGGAACTAAAACATAAATCTTTCAGGCAGGATTTTTAAACTAATTTTACAATTCATTTCACGACAAGCAATATCTGCACACAAAAAAATGTTAAAAAAATATGACTGTTAATGTGTTAAGATGTGGCGATTATCTGGCTCGCAGCAGAATCTTGTTCCATCCTGACGCCTCACCATGCCATCCAAACTGCTAGACTTATCCTGATGCTTCTCTTTGCCTTATGGTTGTTGTAGCGCAAGCAAAAGGTCTGCATGCATACAGAACAGAACGCCGTCTCTCACCCCCTTACCCATGACCAGACCGGTCACTGAACGGTTTGATGGGCAAGACACGGGAATTTTATTTAAGAAAAGAAGAAAAACAAAATAAACAAAAAGAAGGAAATATATACACTATGTACAGCAGAGGCATTTTCACTTTTACACTATTAGTTCGTAATAGTCTTTTCTTTAGATGACGTTATACCTTTATTTTATTTGAAAGGGGAATGTCCGGTAAGTGAGCCACTTAGTTCAGCTCGCTGGGAAGTTGAAGGCAAGGGAGGCCGGAAAAGATCTCTGTTTTCGTTAATGAATTTGATAATCCCACGAATTCTCTGTCTGGAGACGAGGTTATTGGCCACCCTTTTCAGCCATTCTTGTTCGAAGTTTGGCGCTGGCTTCCTCATATGCCAAGACACTGTGTAAATACATTCCGTGGCATAGTGAAGTCCCGTGCCAATTCCACCACAGCTGCAATAATCGCTGTCAGACAGGTGAAACCTTTTGAGGTAGGCAGGGAAAGGTTCATGTTGAGAGAAGAAGATAACATCCTCTCTAATCCAGTTCTTAAATTCTTAAAATTACGTTTTGGTGGCAAGGAAAGAAGAATTTGTTATTTATAACAGCACAACCTCATTGCCATTAACATAATCAACGAAACTAAATTAGAAAGCAATTCAACTAAACTTTCACACAGATATTTTTATGAATAGAACTAGTTGAGCGACGATATGCAACGCTAATGTAGGATCTGTGGTGGCCGTGAGAGGGCGTCTAGTTCTACAAGAATCAAAGTGAAGTGATACCTTGAAATCGAGTATTTAAACGCCATTGAACCCGTCCACTAGCAGAGACGAGACGAGACAACGACTAGTTCATTTCGAGTTTCAGTTTTTCAACTGGCAGCGCCAGTCTTGTGGCGCATGTTTGGATGGTATGTCGCACACATCAGAAGGCGCTGCTGGATGAATAAAACGATTTATTTAATACAAACAACATTATTAAAAACGGTATGTCATGACGCTTCAGGATGTCAGGGTGAGCCCATGGACTCCAAAACACGGGTGAAGAAAGCATCAATCACCGAAGGAACCGGGTGTAGACAACCTGGAAAGAAAAAGACAAAAGAGAGAAAGAGTTCTCGGTTGAACGTCTTCATATACTCCGCTGGCGGTAAAATCTTTAAGTTGCCACAAGCTGGTTTACAATAATGACGAGGTAGGCACGACGAACATCAGCAGCATGGTGGTCAGAGTCAAAGTCCGAATCTTTTGATTCGATACCGCTACAGTCTCAGATGCCATCAATGTTTTCCGTTCGATGACTTAGTTTCCTGCGGCTGCTGACGCAATTCGCCATGCAGTTCCATTTTTCCTGCTGCTACAAAAATTATCCTCAGTTCCAACTGAAGCCAGCGAGAATGCTCCTGATCTTATATTATGTAGATTCTCTCAATTTTGTGGAATGATCCAGGAAATGCATGGCATCGAATTGTGTCATCTAGCTCTGAGCATCTTATTTATATTTAAGTTATCTTACATTGTTGAATTTTATTAAAGATTATTTGTTATCCATCAAACGTCTAATAATTTAGTGGAGTCAGACATACAAGCTGATGGTTACAGATCCTTCAGATCATCGCTCTATAGAAGTAAAGAGAGTGCTGAAAAGCGCAGAGCAAGAAAAGAAAGTAGAGAACCTGACAAGGAGTTCATCCACTATTTAGCTTACGCCATTACCGGATAGATGACAAAATGTGTTGCCAAGTTGCCAAATACACAACAACGTATTTTGATGACATTAATACTGTTTTATATAATTTATATAAGTAGTCACTACAACTGTTAACTAGTAGTCACTACAACTACTATTTAGATTCAAAATTTAATTATATTAACAGGTTCTCGTTATATAGGTTTTATAAAATTTTTAACACGTTCTCTGATGAACTTGACATTTTTAATTTGTCTTGTCTTGGTGCTTTTAAGTCGAAATGTTTGCATCTTTTAAATACATGATATGTTTTATTTTGCCTTTCTACAACATTTTAGATTTTTATGCTATTTGATTTTCCGTGTTCTTATGTATTCGACCCGTTTTTTGGCGCCGTGTTTGATTTATTTTTATCTTAAGTGTTGCATATTTTTTTTTAAATCTCAAGTGTGTGTTTACGTTTTTAAACTTTTAAGCTCCTGGTGTTTTTTTTTTATTAGACTCGGTGTTTGCGTGTTTTGACTTTTTGACCCTTGCTTTTTGGAAATGAACTTTACATTTAAAAAAAAATAAAACGGCTTTTGGTGTCATAGTGTGTCTTAGAGTTGTGTGATTATGTGTTTTCGTTTTTAATTATATATTCGTTTGCGTAAGTTTTATGATTTTATGTATTCTCTGTGGTCTACTTTTTGCTTTCTAAGGCATATATATATATATATATATATATATATATATATATATATATATATATATTTTATTTACTCATTGTGACTTTTGTTCTTTGTGTGTTTGTCAGCACTCTGTAAATTGAGTTTTCTCTGTAGTATGCTTTTCTTTAAATAAATAAATAAATCGTGTGGCCGCTCCTTTTCATTTCCCTCGTTATTGTAACTGCCTTGGTAGACCGTTGTTTGATCTTGAAGAACTAGTGTACTCAAGTGTGGTCGAATGTCTGTTAGGCATAAATAATTCAGACCAAATTTATTTAATTTACAAATTATAATACAGTATTTACAGTACTTTTGAACTAATAAAGAATACAGCCTGGATAGCCAAAAGTATCATAGTTGAGTCATGAATGACAAAACCAAAACAAAACAAGAGTTCGCGTCCCAGTGTCTTCTTCTCTCTTCTTCACACCTCATTCTGGTTTCTCCGGCCACCGGGACTACCTTGACCTCCCTACAGTGTTACATTTGGCTGGATATCGCCGTTATGGTGGAGAACGGATCTCACATAGTCATCTTACAATGCCTTTAAAACACTACCTACTATTTCAGTAGTTTTTAATGAGATTTTATACGTTAGATGAAAGTAGTTTTATATGTAGAGAAAGCAGAACCAGGATGATCTTTAACTTTCTTGAACATTGTATTTTCGAGGAGAAAAAAACAATGAAAGAGCTTTCAGTCGACTACATAATTGGAGAGATCTCTTGTGGCTGAACACTATTAATATTGGGTTGTTGAATTTATTCACTTTCTTAGATATTTATTTTTTTCTTTTATTCGGATAATTTTCTATTTTTACTTCGACATTTCTTTTTCAATTCGATATTTCTTTTATTTATTTGGATAATTCATTTTTGCTTAGATATTTATTTCTTTTTTATTATTTAATTATTTTATTAGTTTATTTATTTTTGCTATGTGATTTTTTCCTTCTTTTCTATTTTTAATTAACATCCTTTGTTTGTTAAGTAAAACTGTTTAGTAGTAAACTATTGTTTAACTGCTTACACGAAGCAATACTTGAACACTTTGGCACACTTATCCATATATTCAGCATAAAAAATTATTCAGTATTCAAAACCTTTAATACCGTTATAAACGTATCTTTAAGCGCCAATTCCATTATACTCATAAAATATGATTCTCAAGGTACTAATAAAAAATTTAAAGACCATATTTAATAATCCTCTCCTTGTTAATGGATTTTTGCCCTCAACTTTCTCGCCAAACCGTTGGAATAAATCAGCTTCTATGCATTCATTTCTATCATAAATTAACTTTGGCGGAATCTTACCCGAGACTAATTTAAATAAATACGATTACATTGAAATGTGTATTTTTCCCTTTTCTAAGACCTTTGAGTAAATTAACAAAACAGGAATTCACCAAAATAAAGAGGCTTTAATAATTTTTTGAATTTGTTAAGATAAATAATATTCGCTGAATGAAACCACTGTTATTTTCCCATTATTTACGAAGGAAATTTAAATATACTTGGATGTGAAATCAACGCTACGTGACAGATATCTATTGAACTCTTAATTGTTATTACTCCTCTTGATTCCTTAATAGTTCGTTTAACTCTATCGATACGGAACCGTCCCATACGTCTCTTCAAGCAAAAGGCGATAGCCTTCTGAAACGTCGGAATATCACTCTGAAATTCCAACCCCCCTTTCGTTAAGCGTGATTGATTTCACGCCCGCGGCGCGTGCTTACTTCGTTAGAGTGGCTCGCCCAGATGCGTTTGGGAAAGAAGGGGGTTTTCTTACAATTCGGACAATGCCAGCTCTCAGTGTGGTTTTTGAGGGGGAAAGTGAATTTCCCTTATCTTTGATAGAGGAGCTCGGACGTTCCCCTATTTTGAGGTCACTTTATTCTAATTTCCTTAGGAACCAGGGGGTTAAGATATGATGATGATTTGCTGAGATAAATACCACAATCGTTTTCATTTACGTTTGCTGTTTCTTGTGTGTTAGACTTTCGCTTTCGTTTAAAGTAGAAACGGAAAATAAAAGGTTGAAACTCCAAACACTAGTCACCATATCTCCCCCAAATAATGCTAAATATTTTTTCTGTCAAGAAAAGACCGAAAATAACTGGATTTATTTTTGACAGCTCAGATTGGAGATAGCTTCGCTGGAAATCCTGAGAACGGCACCTGAATATACCGGACAAGACAGGAATAAAACAACTTGTCATCTGAGCTCTATGAGCGATTCTATGTGATGTCACAAACAGTAATCTTCAAAATGTGCTCTTTATGTCTTTTGTCGAAAAAAGTATTTCATTCAAGTTTAGCTTTTCATTGAGAGTAGAAAATCAGTCATTAAATGTTAGCAGCGGCATATTTCTTATCTTTCCCTTATCTTTGATAGAGGAGCTCGGACGTTCCCGTATTTTGAGGTCCCTTTATTCCAATGGCATTAGGAATCAGAGGGTTAAATGATGCGAACTTTTGAAACGTAAGTCACGATAGTTGCATAAGTGATATTTTAATTACGTAGAAATTAATATTCTCTCCCTGTGAACTTTTTGACTTAGATTTACATTATGTGAAGGTAGCGAATAGATTTGAAATGGGAAATTTATGTTACTTATTTCATTTTGTTTATTTAATTTACTTGTTGCTTTTCATAATACTGTTGTTTCTGACTGCTTCTTCCTGTTACTACACTCGTGATGAAATCTTTGGTTTCGTTCGTGGGTCCATCTATTCTTGCCTTTCCTAATAAGCCACTCCTTCAGCAATTAGTCATTACATGTGGATTGACATAATAGGACATAGGATTAAATCTACTTCGAGGGGTTTTACACAACATATCACCTATTTCCATGGAGGGCAGGGGTCTGAATGCCTTAGAGATACAAACCTGTACGACCCTGTTAGAGTAAGGGAAAAAACCAAAAGTATAGGGTAAATTTCATATGAAAATTTTAATTGCAAATAGTCTGCAAATAATCAAAGATTTAGACTTTGGTTTGTGCTTTCTTTAATAATTTTTTTTAATTTAGAATTTCACTCAAAATATAACGTATTACCTAAATATATCTTATACACAAAATATGAGCTTATACACCATGCATGTATAAAATGTTTTCGTTGTTGCAGTCATAAAACAGCCGAGTTGTTAACCAATTTGCTTTATTATAAAAATATTTTGAAGAGTGGCTGACATACCAACATCTTAGTAGAAGTTTTCAGTAAAAGTGTACAGAAAATCCCCGATTCTCTCAGATAAGGGAATAAAAATATAACACGTGATTCAAAGTGAAGGGAATATTGGCTATTTTTAATAAATTACGTAAGCGTTTTAGGGAAAAAGGCTAGCGTCAAGGAGACGCGTCATGATTTTTGGTGGGCACGTGAAAGCGATTAAAATATTCTTTTAGTAATAAATATGTCAAAACGAGAGATTTAATATACCTCCAGCGCGGGAAATAAAAGGAAACTGGAGTTTAAGAAAAGTAATTTTGGAATACATAAAGAATTTAAAATATATAATATTAGAATTTGAAATAAAATTAAGTGAGATTATTACATGTATATATACTTAAATTCAATATAAAATTTTATAACTCTATTTTATTTTTGCTCTAAATATAGCTGGTTACCTTTGAGAATATGTTAGCATTACATCATTATTATGAAACTTCCATCCGAAACCATATTTAGCACCTGGCGCTTTAATACGTAAAGTTTGCCGTTAAGCGTGGTAACGTACTTTAAAATGAAATGAAACAATTAGAGACAGTAAATTGCTATTGTGAATCAACAAAAATACTCCGCGTTAACTAATTCTTCGGAAATACTTCAACTAACTTATTTAACTCCCAATCCATTGAGATTTGTCTTTCAGGATTTGTTCTGAAAACATTTATTTTGGAGTCATAAGTGCTAAAATTACTCTCTTCAGAGAAAGCAATTTAAAATGAAACTGAGTTAACTTGTGAAAGAACATTTTAGTTATAATTAGAATTATTGTCTGAGATAAACAGTTTTGAAGATTCAGGCCATGTGTTTTAACATTCTCTTTTCTAACAATTGTTCGCAATGATCCAATTTGCATTACTGTGTCAAAATATTGCGAAATATTCTATACATGTTTGATGCGTGGCTCATGTTTCGAAAAATGCATTGTTTTCATTTAAAGATGCTTCATCCCTTCTTATAAATGTTGAACAACCATAAGCGAAAAACATTTTAAATTACAAAAGAGAAAAAGTAATTAACCCCTTGCCATACGATTTTATTTAACCTCTTAATTAGATGCCACCACTCATTTGGGAATTTTTCAATCTATTTAAGATGGTGAAGGATACTTGAGGCATTTAAGCTTGTCCAGGTGATTTTTGTATTTAAAATTAATTGTTACGTTGACTTAAATACGGATTTCAGTAGCAAAAATTCTGCAATTTGATGCGCGTGTCAGAGTCGTCATTGTATGTTAAGGGATTAAAGATATTTAATTACAGAAACAGAAGAAGTAAACAATAGTGATAACAATATACCTTTTGCGCGCAACGCAGCAGCATCCAGTGATTGCATCAACAATATTGTCTATAATCAACTAAGCAATTAAGATAGAATCAAACTACAAAAATCATGCTTCAATAAAAATTATAACACATTAAGATTAAACAAATAAAATGGGAAAAAATGGAAGAGAACTCGAATGGCAAACGTTTTCAAAGTGCCACTCGCCATCGGAGTTCTAATATGGATAGATTTTCTGTCAAGGGAATGACTTAATAGTCAAATAATATTCCCTCCGTGGCTCCTTCTTCCATCTTTTTACTTTCTCGTATACGAAGTATACAGAGAGAAAGTATTGTAATTGTTAAATAATTGTCAGTAATTGTCAAAAAATTCGAACTCGAGATTTTGACGAATCTCCACGTTTTAGACCTCCCTGAGTCCGAAAAACACAATTTTGGAATTATGTCTGTTTGTCTGTCACGATAACTCGAAAACTATTAGAGCTACGGGGATGGAATTTAGTATGTGGTCTTTAAATATAATTTGTAGGTTTCTATCAAATTTTGGACAAAATCCGTCAACGGGAAGTCTGTCTATCTGTATATCCGCGGTCATGTGAACATTATAACTCAAAAACCTGAATAGCTAGATGGATAAAATTTGGTACACTGTTTTATCGTCATGAATGTATATCCGTATAAAACTTTGGGCCAAATCCTCCAAAAAGAGGCATTCAAATTGCATATTTAATTTCTTTTAATCCGATTCTCTTGTGCATGCGTACTGGTAGCAATCTGTTATTGTTGTAAATTTTATTTACAACGATAAATAATGTTTTCAAACATGAATTCTAATAATTTTTTATTGTGGCAAATAAAATTCAAACCGATCTCATTATTTCAGCAAATCTTTTATTCACGCACTTTTGCATTTGTTACGGTTGTGGTAGTATAAATTGTTTTTTTGGGATTTCAACTCCAAAGCAGAATTTTCGCTTTAATATTCATTGCATTGCCTATTTTTTCGCACCTGCTTCAAAGTAATATTTTTTTGAAACGTGGCAACAGATATTTGATTTCAGGTTTGTTTATTTTTTTGTTTTACTTTCTCGTATACGAAGTATACAAAGAGAAAGTATTGTAATCGTCAAAAAAATTCGAACTCGAGATTTTGACGAATCTCCACTTAGAAAGTATACGAGAAAGTTTAGGGGAGACCACTCCCGCTGGTTTCCATTTTATTTGTTCAATCTTAATGTATTATAATCTTTATTGAAGCATGATTTTTGTAGTTTGATTCTCTCTTAATTGCTTAGTTGATTATAGACAATATAGTTGATGCAATGACTGGATGCTGCTGCGTTGCCCGCAAAAGGTATATTGTTATCACTATTGTTTACTTCTTCTGTTTCTTCTCTTTTCTAATTAAATATCTTTCTTTTGTATTTTATTGGAAGTGGCTGCATTTTTTCGCCATTCTGTTTAATGCAAAGTTTAATTTTTAATATCTCTTGTTAAATTATTTCAGTTTAAAAGTTTTTGGAGTTCATTTAGATTCTATATATATTGTTGCAAAAAGTCTTACTGTAGGTGTATGGTGTAAACAGTCCAACACGCAGGATAATGGAGAATGAAGGTTTATTTATGAATATGGAAGAAAACACGCAGCACTGGTACAGGAAACAATAGCTCTTGCACAGATTAGCAATGTAAACAGACAATTCAACAATTAATAACAGTTCAGCACTTTGTTGTCTAACAACTCAAACCGTCAGCAAATGACTAATAACTAGTAGACAATAACTGCACTTTTAAAAGCGCTCAGCTCACCAGCTGCGTGTAGAATTCCAAAGACGTTCGCGCTCCAAGGCGATCCCAGTCGATCAAGACACTCCTCTGTACCAAGCGCCGTCCTTAAATATTCTCTCCGACAGGCCGTGACGGCACATGGAGTTTACTCGTGTATTCCCTTTCCTAGTAGAAATATAGAGGGAAGGGTTGCATTTTCGGGAATAATCTATTTGTCGCCAAGGTCGCCAAATTTGTCGCCAAATCGCCAAAATGGTCGCCAAGTTCATCGCCAAGGTCAATGGTGCCATAACAGTCACTAAGGTCACTCCATGCTTAACCTTGTAAAACCCTCTTCTCAACCATAAGACTTGCATTGCTGGGAAGCAACTTTCCATGTTTGTAACAATATTACAAGTTGTTTTCAAGCTAAATTCACTAAGTACAAGAAGTTAGGCCAGGCTTCTACCTCAGGTGCACCGAAACGCTTTCACCAACCAAGATGTCGCAGTTTTATCCCCTTTATAATATGGCTGATTCATGGACTCGGCTAATTTCTCTACACCAATTGGGCGTGGTCACAATAACAGCAATCACACATCATCATGGGAAATGGAGAGAAACTCTACAATAATATTTGACGATTCATAAACCTTGCATTGATACTGATTCAATCAGATAAATGGTTACACTCATAACCTTAGGATAACGAACAAAAGCTATGAGATAGTAGACGTCGGCTTGTCTATTTTCTGAAAGCATTGATATAAATGCTTAGTTAATTGATATAAATGCTTATATACGATATTATGCTTATATACGATTATATATTAAGATATATAATCGTATATATTACGATTATATATCATATCAATCATAATATCATAATATCGTATTATATTACGATATTATATCGTACGATACAATATCGTTATATAATAAAATATCGTATAATCGTATATACACAATATATATACGCATCGTATGTATACAATATATACACAATATATATACAATATATATACGCAACATATATACAATATATATAGACAATATATATACAATATATATACGCAACATATATACAATATATATAGACAATATATATACA
>BGPR01000753.1:51896-95921 GCA_013235015.1 Araneus ventricosus
GTTTTGGTTTATATAAGCCATGAGGTTTGACATTCGTCCCTACGATAAAAAAATTTTATGACCTCAGCCCTGCCCCCCAGACCCGAATCCTGGATTCGCCAATGATGTAGATTATGAAGATGACGAAACGGATTGTTCATCATATATATCTGAAGTAATTTTAAATCTGAACACTTACAAACCATCAGTATCGAACCGTTTAATCTCTCTTACTGATCCCAAGTACAAACAATTAATTCCGTTTGTAGCTAAATCATCACAAATGCGACTTGGCCTCCCTTCAACTGCAGTGGTTGACGACAGGTTTGGCGTCTCGGACCGGGCTGTGGCTGCAATTGCTTCAAGTGTCCTTCACGATGTCGGTCTCATAACAAGCAACAACTCAGATTTGGTGGTTGACGAAAACAAGCTGCGAAGGGAAAAGGCTAAAGTTAGAAAGGATTTAAAATTCCAGGCTTTAAGTGAAGCTCAGGCATTACCGTTGAAGGGGCTGTATTTCGATGGTCGTAAAGATTCTACATTGATAGAGGAGAGAGTAGATACTAAAAGATACACGAGGAAAGCAAAACAGGAACGTTTATGCCTTATTGAAGAAGTGGGTTCACGTTACATTACTCATTTGAGTCCATCATTTGGCACCGAAAAACAGATTTCCGCGACTATTATCGGATATTTTGAAGGGATCACAAGAGATCTTTCTCAGCTTTTGGCAATTGGCTGTGACAGCACATCTGTTAATACCGGATGGAAATCCGGTGTAATTCGGTGTTTGGAATTGAAACTTGGTAAACCTCTGCAGTGGGTAATATGTCTCCTGCATTTCAATGAACACTTACTCTGAGGCATCTGTTTGAAACTTTAAATGTGCCAATGCCAACTGATGGTCCAAAATAATATTCTGGTAATTTTGGGAAGGCGCTCCTTACATGTGAAACTTTGCCAGTTACAACTTTCGAAATTATTGACGGCGAATTGCCAACAACTGATAGACGTGACTTAAGCAAGGATCAAATGTACTTATTAGAAATATCTCAAGCGTTGCGATTGGGAAATTGTTCTGATGACCTGGCTAGACGCAGTCCTGGTACATTATCACATTCACGCTGGCTGACAACAGCCAACAGAGTTCTAAGAATATATGTTAGTTCTCCAGCTTCTTCTTTGAAGTTGAAACAAATCGCTGAGTTTTTTTATGAAAGTTTACATTCCAAACTTGTTTAATATAAAGCCTAAACACTCGCTTAAATATTGAGCTAAGTATGCGTGGAATACTATTTCTAGATCCAGGTATTTATCTCAAGACCTCAAGGAAGTTGTTGATGGAGTAATTTGTAGAAATTCGTTCTTTTCTCATCCTGAGATTATCTTGCTATGTATATTGAAGTATGATAGAGTGTACATCAGAGAACTTGCTGCACGACGTATAATTAAGTCTAGAGACTCATCTTCCAATGTAAAATCAGTACGTGTCTTTCTCCACCACAACTTAATTTTGAAGCAGCTGACTATACAGAAATGATTGACTGGTCTTCAATTACCATTACTTCTCCACCAATCCTCCGTAATATATCCACTGCCTTATTTAGATCCATTGTGCGTGATAAGAAAAATACAGAATGGGACTTTGTTCACTTCCCATATGACACACAGGCAGTGGAACGGTGTGCCAAGTTAGTGACAGAAGCATCTATTAAGGTCTATAGGTTTCAAACCACATTCTTTTTCCGATGCCTGAATTCGACAATAAGGCTAATTTCAAGCCTCTTCCTGCTGATTAAGTGCAAGTAAACTTTTGGTATTGGCATGTCATAACATTCTATGGTTACAATATCTTTAACAAATATTATATTAATATATTATGACTCAGCAATTATTTAATAATTTTTAGTTAATGTAATCAATTGTACAATACAATACAACAATAAACAGTGTTTGTACCCATCTATTTTTCATGTTTGATTTATTTCTATAACACATAAAAAAGTGCATTTTTTTTTTCAGAAACTGCAAAATTTGAATTGCGATGTGGGAACAGAAGATATTATTCTATCGAAGAAATATTTTATACCTTTCTTATTGAACCCAGTGGGCACCTCTTCAGCACTATTAGAATAGCAGTATTGAAAAATAATTATATTTCCTACATCGAGTAAAAATTGCAATTTTTACTCAAATTTTCAAAATCCAAGTGCGATGCGGGGGCAGAAGATATTATCCAATCAAAAAATATTTTACACCATGTTTATTGAACCCAGAGAGAACCCTTTCCGCGCTATCAGAATAGCGATTTCGAAAAAAAGTGTTTTTCGGCCCACCCTAATATACATATTGTATATACATATCGTGTATACAATATGTATAACCGTATATACATATTGCATGTACGATTATACATATGTATAATCGTATATATATATGTATATGTATATACGATTATACATATGTATAATCGTATATATATATATGTATATGTATATATCGTATATATATATGTATATGTATATATTGTATATACATATGTATAATCTTACATACAATATTGTATAATACATATCGTATAATACAATCGTATAATACAATATCGTATCGATCATAATATCGTATTATATTACGATATTATGCTTATATACGAATTGATATAAATGCTTAGTTAATTGATATAAATGCTTAGTTATTCAAGATGCTATCACTATGCTAAAATTAAATAATATATATTCTCCCTCACAGTGCTAGCTTAATTGTAAGCAGAATTTCTATACAGCATTGATGATTTCTTATGAGTTTGGATAGAAATAATAAGGTATTGAACAGGAAAAGTTAATAAATTATGAAAATAAAAAAAATATTTTATTATAAATGCAGAGGTTGCTGCAGATTAGCACCATCAACTGCTAATATGCGATAATTCAGATATCGAAGAAACTTGAAGATGAATAAATATTGGATTAAGAGTGAGAGCGTATATTAAGAATATTTCAAAGCGAAGCATAAAATATCGAATGCTCTTACAATTCTATTCTTATCCTGAAGACTATTCATCGAACATACAAAATTTTACTCCTGAGATACAAAATTTCAAATTCGAACTCGTCTCGAATTTTGAGTGTAAGTTTATGATTTATTCATGAATCATCCGTAACGCGAGCATCCTTCTTTAGGGATGATTCATTCCGTGCTGACAGGGGATTCAAATTTTAACAGAAACCATAATTCCATCGATACGCAGGAAGAGCTGCTCATTCCAGATTTCGCTCAGCTTTAATAAGCAAATTATGCATCAGAAGGATCTCATTTTACTTTTGCAGGAGAGTATTAAATTTCAATGCAAAAGTGCTGACGGTGTCAATCGAATATTTTTAACCAACTTCACGGTACTGAAATGTGTAGGTGCATGATTCAGTAACTTTTGCTTTCACTATTATTTAAGTGACTAGTGATTGGAAGAAATGGCGATTCTGATTCAAATTTTGGTTATTCTGTTTCTTTTCAATTCTAAATTTTAACTTTGTTTTCATTCCAGTAGGGACATTGAATGCGAATACAGTATATATATATGGCAAAACATAATAGAAAAACAATAAAATAAAATAACAAACATTCGTATCAAATTCGAAAGGATATGAAAAAACGAATTGAAAGTATATCCGAGTAAAGATAAAAATACGAATAGTAACATATGAAAAAATATATCACATACACAATGAATACGCTAAAAGCTGCAATTTCAAAAGCGCTGTGGTAGATAGAGTTTAAATCTTAAAATGAAAGAATATGAAACGTGAAATGAAAAACGCAATAAAAGCACAATAACGTTTCTTCAAGGGATGAAGTTATTGTGAATTGCTAAATATAAAAAGTTTGACATTTTCTTGCAATCAGTTACGCCGTAAGGCCTAAAACACTGATTTTCATCCCTAATTCCAAACCAAACCAAAAAACCAGAGAGAGGAGTTTTGAATTCAAAACTCCTCTCTCTCTATATATATACATATATAATGAATTCGTTTCTGTAGTCGTTATAGTAAGGAACAGGCCGGGCAAATAACTACATTTCTCTACTCTCATTTATTTTCAAAATATTTAAGTCAATTTCAGTAGAGTGGCTGACATACGTGCATCTTAGTTTAGGCTTTAAAGTCAAAAGCGAACAGAAAATCCCTGCATTTTTTTTCTTTTGATCATTTACGCATAGCACTATTTTCGATGATTGATTTCTTTTTCTTTTGAAGGAAACTTTAAGCAATTTTTCGTTCTTGTTGAAACCAAAATTACTACTTGAATACTGTGAGAACTTATTTTTAAATGTTGAAGAAGATTATTCACATTTTTTTTCTCCCTGTAGATGAAACAAAAACAGAGATCTTTTCCGGCCTCCCTAGCCTTCAACTTCTCAGTGAGCTGAACTAAGTAGCTCAATTACCGGACATTCCCCTTTCAAATAAAAGAAAGGTATTTCAACATATAAAGAAAAGACGACTATTACGAACTAATAGTGCAAAAGTGAAAATGCCTGTGCTGTACATAGTGTATATATTTCCTTCTTTCTGTTTATTTTGTTTTTCTTAAATAACATTCCCGTGTCTTGCCAATCAAACCGTTCAATGACCGGTCTGGTCACGGGTACGGGGGTAAGGGGCGGCTTTTTGTTTTGTAGATGAAACAGAAGGATATATTACAGATCCGAGCGATGAGCTTTTCTCATGCTCATTCTTTCTTTTATTGATGTGATTTTGCACGAAACATAACACTTATAGCAGAACCGAGTGATGACAACTTGAATGTGTCTGGATAACATCTCACGAAAGGAATTAGAACTTATAGTAGAATCACATGGAATATTTTTGTAATACTTTTGAGACGGCATATGATGTATGAAGAACTTATTCAAAACTTGGAGGTTAGATCTTGGACTTTGTAAAGTAAATATTCACTGGAAGTGGCGTCGAAATCCGTTATTTTTCCTGCACAGATGAATAATACTGGCGACTTTATGAAACAACATTTCCATTGATGTTGTGTTTATCCAAATTCAAAGAAGATGCAGTCGTTGAAGGCCAAAACTGTTTATTCCAGAAGTAAGGCATAATCAAATCAGTTGTAGAGTACTCTAGGATAAAGATTTTTAAAAGATTATTGGAATAATAAATTCATGGCCAGGAGTAAACAATTACACTTAAAACGGCGTGACTTGCTTAGTACGTTACATGATTACAAAGGAAAGAAGGTACACAGTCGCATCGAGTTTTTATGATACCGAAAAGGGAAAAGTACCGAAGTTGAGGCATGAGAAATAGTGCGGCTCTAGTTAAAGTAGAAGTAATTCGTTCGTAATTAAAAAGGATTTATTTTAAAGATAGATAATTTCTAAGTCATTACATATACATATATAAAACAAATAAGAAATAATTATAGCAGAATTATAAAAGCAACATAATCAACATAAACATTCATAATTCACACAATGTAAAGAAAAAAATCTGCGGAAAGAAAATGCAGAAAGTTCTTATAGGGAGAAAATAAACAAAAGGGGAAGATAATATAAAATAATATAAAACACAAACGCAACGAATGATCAATAATGCTGCAATTCAAGAAGATTTGTGGAAAATACCATGAAAATCAATCAATGTTAAATTTAAAAGGAAAGAGTGCAGTTTATCGGTAAAAGCGAATAGATGCTCATCGGGGTAAATAAGTGAAATCTATACGAACCGCTAAAAATTAGAGAAACTATAATACTTTCTGCGAACAGTGCTCTAGCATGAAGCTAGAAAAAAACACTGCCTTCGTCCCAAGCATTATGACAGACCAAGAATTCGAATGAAATACCAAATATTAGAAATAATTTTAAACCAACGGGTGATAGGACAAAGGAATTAACGGAACGCGTCGTGTATTGTCCAGATGTTTACGAAATATCAAGTTACTTTCTTTGCGCCAAATTTCTAAGGTGGGGGGGGGGGTTCAATTAAGATTGAGATACCGATGGAAACAAAGATGAAAGCGATCTACATTGAGAAAACGGTGAAGATTAAAGATATGATGATAAAAAAGGGAAAATCATAACAAAAGAGGGTATTGAAAAATTAACGAAGGTAAGGTATCTTAATCTTAATCGAAACTCGCCTTCAATATACATATATATATACATTTTAACTATTAAAACTCAAATAACATTTTAATCAAATATACCTATTAAGCCTTCATTTAAAATTAAATGCAGTAAACAATATAACCTAATATTATTCACACAATGAAATACAGAAAGATAATAAGATTAAAAACTATTACTATGACAAAGACAATCCAGATATGGAATTCCATTAATCAAATGCCAATCGACCTTAGGAATCAATTATGTCGCATTATTTCGAAATTTATAGGCACCAAGCTTCCGTGAGGGCCAATTGTTGGAAAAGGACAACAAATATAGAAGTAAATCTCCAAAATATATTAAGAAAAGAAAGAGAAAATTAACTAAATGCTAACTGATTCAAAGTTATAGTAAAAACTGCCAAAAGTGAAATACGAATTACAGAATATATATATATATAACTTCCTATAACAAGTATTTATACACGCCAAAAACTATACCTTTTGAAAATACAGGCAGGCCCCGGATAACACGCGGCACTTCTGAAACATAATTTTAGTTAAAAATGGCTTATTAGTGACAGAAATCTCAAAACAACTCGAAGATATTTAGCATAGATATTATTGCATTTAAAATTCTAAGAAAACACGTAAAGTAATGAAGTCTTTTAAAAGCAATACTCGAAACTTTTGAAATGACGCAGAAATAGAATTGGCGTCTAGAATATATGAATACAATTTTAGGAATGATGGCACAGGTGAAAACATATGTCAAATGAATTATTTCTCTTACAAAAGCAAAGAAAGATGTATACTTAACCTAAAAGCTGGGGATATAGTTCCCGAATGAAATTCCTTCCTGAAAGAAATTCAAAATTTCCCGAATGAAATTCCTTCCTGAAAGAAATTCAAAATTTAAAGAGATAAAATCACAACTGCCTAAAACCTTACGTAGATGTTTATATGAACCTCTCAGCAGAAAGGAAGTAGTCTAAAATTATACATTTTTTCGTAAAATACAGAAGAGAAGCCATGATAATGCTAGAGAAAGTTCCAGGGATACAGATATGTGAAATAAAAACCGCTTTTAGGCACATAATTCGCAGAAAAATTTATAATATCATTGAGAGCGTATATAAAATAAAATCAATATAGATACAATCGCCTGCGTGTAAGGAAACAGTAGTGAAGAAGTCAAGTTTCTTAATGAGTTTTTTTGAGGAATAATGTTTGTTTGCAAGAAAGAAATCTAGTATCTTTAAGAAATAATAATCCGTTGTTCAACAGATAAAAACTCTTCATTATTCCATTCTGAGATGTTCGATTTTGAATGAAAGCAGTTATTCAGAGGTAAAATCGAATGAAATATTTTATCGGACATTTAAGGGTGGCTTATCAGATTTTCCACATGATGTAATGAAACTGCCCCAAGAAAAGTCTTTCCACGAATCTTTTTTTGAGGAACCATCGAGAAAGCCACGAAGTGCTTAATAGCTTCAGAATTCATTTTCTATAATAGCCTATTCGAGTGCTCACACAAATAGCTACTTCGTGTGAACTCCAACAGAAATACCTGCCAGCATCTTAACGATGTTATCTCAATTCTCTGAAAAGAGGACAAACATCACTTCAGGTTTAAATGTTTAAATTTAAATAGATTTCATTAGAAAATCACTTTCATTGTTACAAATGCGATAAAATGGTTTTATATATTCGCTGTAGTGAATGAAAACTAAAATTAATTCATTTCATTATGTTCTGAATTAATTGCAATTAAATTTTTCAGCTTATATATATTAATGATTAATATCTTGAAAATGTAATTAATCGTACTTTATGAACAATTAAAATTATTTTATTTTTGGCAGTAAAGGAATGCCACATTTTTTATTTAGTATTTTATATATATTTTAAAACAAAGAGACATATATCTTAATTATTCAATCCAATCTGGAATACTGCAGTATTATCTGGAATCCCAATTACCGAAACAAAATTGAAATTATTGCGCGAATACAGAAAAACTTCTTGAGATATTTACTTTATAAAAAAATGGATTTTACTTGCATGATATATCTTCTTCACTCCTACGTAATATTTTTAATAAGCCTAGTTTATCCTCCAGACGAGATGTTCCTTGCGTTCTTTTTTTTTACAAGGTTATTAATGGTTCAATTGATTGTAATGATATAATGAGCTCAATAGATTTCGCTGTGCCCGCCAGATTTTTAAGAAACCAGAGTTCCTTCCCAAATTTAATTATATTAACAGGTTATCGTTATATAGGTCTTATAAAATTTTTAACACGTTCTCTGATGAACTTGACATTTTCAATATCTCTTGGTGCTTTTAAGTCGAAATGTTTGCATCTTTTAAATACATGATATGTTTTATTTTGCCTTTCTACAACATTTTAGATTTTTACGCTATTTGATTTTCCGTGTTCTTATGTATTCGACCAGTTTTTTGGCGCCGTGTTCGATTTATTTTTATCTCAAGTGTTGCATTTTAATTAATTTATTTTTTTTTATCTCAATTGTGTATTTACATTTTTAAACTTTTGAACTCCTGGTGTGTTTTTATTAGACTCGGAGTTTGCGTGTTTTGACTTTTTGACCCTTGCCTTTTGGAAATATACTTTAAATTTTTTTAAAAAATACGGCTTTTGGTGTCATAGTGTGTCTTAAAGTTTTGTGATTATGCGTTTTTGTTTCTAATTATATATACGTTTGCATAAGTTTTATGATTTTATGTATTCTCGGTGGTCTACTTTTTGCTTTCTAAGACATATTTTTTTTTTTTTTATTTACTCATTGTGACTTTTGTTCTTTGTGTGTTTGTCAGCACTCTGTAAATGGAGTTTTCTGTGTAGTGTGCTTTTCTTTAAATAAATAAATAAATAATATGAATATAATTATAGCATGTACCATTGCTAGGGAATTGCATTATGTATTTTATTCCTTTTAAGTTATTCAAATAATGTTATCATTATGTTTTTATTCCTTTTAAGTTATTCAAATAATGTTATCATTATGTTTTTATTCCTTTTAAGTTATTCAAATAATGTTATCATTATGTTTTTATTCCTTTTAAGTCATTCAAATAAAGTTATCATTATGTTGTCATTCGAACATGCTCAACTAATTTGTTTCTTTTTTATTAAATATAATATTCACTTTGGATTACACACAAGAGAGAAGGTGAAAAATAAAAAGGAAATTTTCATGCTGTTACTATTTTCTTGTTAATGCTGTTACATGTTAATGCTGTTTGTGGAAACATAATACTATTAGATGAAATAATTTTGTAATGCGCAAGACTAGAATCCATATTAAAGATTCATATTCCGATATTGAAAAGCCAATTTTTGTAGGCATTTTCAATATTTTCGAAGTGTCTGTTCCAGAACAATAGCCGAGAAGTTTGATTTGTTCTTTGGCTGACACAGATGTGTCCATTACATCGTAAATCTCATATAAACCTGAGTGAAAATGGTTGTAGTTCAGTTTCGGTCTGAGAAGATATACAACCCTCTATCGTCCGAGACATTCCCTTACTTGTGTTTGTTCTACTAAGGGTTGCATTTGCTGTTCTGGAAAGCTTTTCACACATATTTAACCCATTAATCCCCAAGTCGCATATTTTCAATGATATTTCGTATGGTAAACTTTCATGTCCTGAAATAAACTGGGAAAATACTAAAGAAATCCTGCTTGAAAACTTTGTATTCTATTGTCCACCTAAGTTCAGCGGCCCTATTTAGACGAAGTATTATTAATGCAAAAGAAACCTATAAAAATCTAAAATTATGTGAAATTCCGAAAAGAAAACGTATTCTCGCAATCGTATGGACTGATATTTTGTCAAATGCTAGTAAATTAATTGACAAATAATTAAACAATGTCCTTTTCTTTATCACATTGAAAAAATCAAATCTGACTTGAAAAAAAAAGGGCTACATTATGAAACGAACACTTAATATATGCTGCCATCCATTGAATATAAGGAAAACGAGTACTTTAAATAATTTTTTTGTAAAAACTTATGTTGAAAAAACAAGTCACGTGTATTTTTGATGCATTTTTGGAAGCGTTCCGAAAACGGAACTCTAGGCATTAATGGCTTAATTTAATGGTGATTTTCTTTTATCTCTTTGAGGACGACTGTCACGTGGGCGCGCCAGCTGCTGGGCACAATCTCTCTGGACTGTCACAAATAGGTGCCGGCTTTTAGCTACCGACTGTCACGCGGGCGTACCAGCTGCTTTGCACATTCTCTCCCGACTGTCAGAAATACGTGGCGGCTCTTGTGGGTTTTAGATATGTCTGTTACGTCGTCGTGCCAGCTGCTGGGCACATTTTCACTCGACTGTTGCAAATAGGTGCCGGCTCTTGTGGCTTTTAGCTACAGACAGTCACGCGGGCATGCCAGCTGCTGGGTACATTCTCTCTCGACTGTCGCAAATAGGTGCCGGCTCTTGTTGCTTTTAGATATCGTCTGTTACGTCGGCGTGCCAGCTGCTGGGCGCATTTTCACTCGACTGTCGCAAATAGGTGCCGGCTCTTGTGGCTTTTAGCTACCGGCAGTCACGCGGGCATGCCAGCTGCTGGGTACATTCTCTCCCGACTGTCACAAATAGGTGCCGGCTCTTGTAGCTGTTAGCTACCGACTGTCACGCGGGCGTTCCAGCTGCTTTGCACATTCTCTCCCGACAGTCAGAAATACGCGCCGGCTCTTGTGGCTTTTATATACCGTCTGTTACGTCAGCGTGACACCAGCTTTGATGCAATTAGGCTCAACTAGAAAACGTGAGCTGGCCCTGAGCCGCCACACGCTTGGGAACCTTCTGCCAGATTTAACCGCACGTTTCCCGTGCAGTCGTCCTCAGAAGCTTAAGCCTCTTTCTTCTATGATTCATCTCACCATTGCAAATAAAGATATAAAAATCGTATGTCATTCTATACGCCTAAAACGATCAACGGCGCCACTTGTCTGATTCCACAATTCTCAGATTTCAACGCTGTAAAGAACAGAGGATAAAACAACGCGTCGATACCGAGCGTTGCTGTAAATTAGACGCTTTTATGAGTTGGATTTTTACATTGGAAGCATTCCTTGCCTCTAAGTAGCTGTGAATTTTCGCTTTGAATTCTTACACGAGCTGGCATAAAGTAAATTTCCACCGTCATAAATTACAACATAGGAAATTTTTTCTCTTCTAGCAAGTGTATAATTAAATGTAAATTTGATAAAAATCTTCAATTTGGTGTAAAAATCATATATTAAATTTCATCCTTTTAGCTTATTGCTGTTTGGAGTTATGGAGTTCTCATGGGCGCGTAGAAGTAGGCAGATTTCCTTTAGACGATTTCGCTTAAAGCTTGATAAGAATCTAAATTTTGGTATAAAACCACATAACAAATTTCTGCCGTCAAGTTCGTTAGGTTTTTAACTTATGGTGTTCATAGATGAGTTTAATTTCAAAAATGAGTTATTTCGACTAAAGATGGAAGAAAATTGAGTCGTGAAGATCTCGAGGACGAATTCATGTAGTCTACGAAGTATACAAAGAGAAAGTATTGTGGTAGTAAAAAAATTTGATCCAGAGATTTTGATGAATCTCCATGTTTCAGACCTGCCTGTGTCCGAAAGACACAATTTGGGAATTATGTCTGTATCTTAGTCTACCTGTCTGTGGAAACGATAAGTCAAGAACGGTTTGAGTTAGACGGATGAAATTGGAATGTTGTCTTAACACCAAATTTGTTAGATTTCTATCAAATTTTGAACATAATCCGTCCACGAGAAGACTGGCTTTATGGTGCTTCTGAACACAATAACTTAAAAACTTGAATAAACAACTGGATAAAATTTGGTACACAGCCTTTATCATGAAAATTGTAGATCCGTATCAGATTTTGACTTGGCTCGGTCGGAAAAAACTTTAAAAATTCATTTTTTTATCATCATACAATGACGCACGGAAAGCGCCATATTGTGTGACGGCACCCTTTTGTTTTATTTTACTCCTTACTGTTGCCCTTTTGCCTTATTGTTATTGTATCTCACATTTCTGCAATTTACCGCGGTCTACGAGGGTAATCTAAATTTGAATACTCGTGGTGATCATGGCCTTGCTTAAGGCCCTCAATATTTACGCTGGAATCACCTTTGTTAGGAGGTATACGAGAATGTCTAGGGGAACTATTCTCGCTGGTTTACTCATTACAATGTCTTCTCTTTCCTTACCTCTGATACGAGAAATTAAAAACATTTTATAAAAAAATGCATAAAATATTCCATGTTCCAAATTAATAATATAATAGCCCATATCTTTCGGTAACGATATGACGTCAACAACAATAAAACTCTCACCATAGCACTGCGAGAAGTTAAACAGCATTATTTCATTGTTAGAGAACCTAAATTTCAGTAATTTTAAATTTAAAAGAATAATTGGCGTTCTAATTTCAAATTTAATAGTTCTAAAATAGTGAAATAAAATGTGCTTGCCATTGATATAAGACTTCTCTCGCTATGATCAATAGTTCCCGAGAAATTTTAAATAATATTAATCATATATTTCAAATTAATTTCCGCTTTTTAATAGAAAGTAGTAAATTACGTCTGTGGTGTATCATGCGCGTGATATAGTTTGGACGCCACGATGCATCTGATTATTTATTGCAATCGTGATGATATAATTTGATAATATATTTTGGAAACGTTAAAATTTACACAAAGACATCTGAAGAACAAGGAAAATTGTTAAACAACGAAAATTACTTCACACTGAATGTTGTTTACCAAGAGGTTTTTTGAATAAAGAAGCTTGTAAATAAAAAAATTTCCTGTCATAATACATATGCTTAATTTATTTGTTTTCAATCAATGCTAAGCATTTATCTCGCATATATATCTATTTAAACACGTCAGATTTGAAATGTCTCGAATGAAGAGGCAATTTTCACCCGTCATACCATGATGGGTGATTTTCTGTTTTCAATAAAAGCCACACCAAAATTTTGACTAACAAAATAAGCACACTTAAATAAGGCTAAACAAGTTTTGTATTGTTAACATTACAGCAATTACGAGATAAGTACAACAGATGAAAGGGAACCCTGAAATAGATGATTTCCTTTCCATTACTCATCATAATATCAAATATGCTATTAAGTCAGTTCAAATCAATGAGTCCCTAGTAGTAACACCTGATAAGGTCAAATAAATTGATTAATGGATCAGTATAAGTGCTTATCAATTAATTACATAACTTTCCCAATAAACTCACTTGATTAAATGGGCTTCCATAATGGAATGTTTGCTTTAATATACTGTCGTGGAACTCGACATAAACTAGCTTAAACAAATCTAATGGGTTTCTGCAGTTGTAATTAGAATACCATTTGGAATAAATGCCTTAGGTAATTACACTGATTTTGTAAAATGAACTTGTAACATTACGGATATACGAGATTAATACCATTGCACTGATTTCGCACGAAATGCTCTGACGAAAGTAAATCTGTTGAATAATTATTTGTATGATGAATCATTTGAAATTTACGTCAACATGCATTAAATTTATGTAGTAGTTTTGTTTTGGAAAGCAGGATCCAGAATATTTTTAATTTATCACACATGTGAACCATTAAAAAATTGTTATCAACACAAAAAGTAGAATATGGGTACTAAAATTATTATTGGTTCATGGTATTTCTGTTTCACATTTAATATCGATGTGTCTACTCTTATTATGTTTTTAATTAACATAATTCTATATAACTAATGAAATTCAACCAAACACTGCTTACTAATAGTAAAAGAGAACAAAAAAGTAAAATCTTCCATTGATCAAGTTGAATGACATACACTTTGGTGTCCAAAGGTTAGGTTACAAGCATTAAACATGTGATATCTTGAATAATAATCGATTTATTACAGTAATTTTGTACATACATATCCAATACTATTTGACATCTAAAATTAATAATTTAACAGGTACAATTTCCATATTCATATTAGTTAAAACTTGCCGGACACCAGATCATCAGCTAATTAAAAATGCGACTAACAGGTAAAGCTTTACAAATCTTACAGCGGACTTTCATGCTGAAAAGATGTATTTTTAATATACAGCAGCAATTCCAGTTTTTTTTTATTAGAGGAGGATTTGGATCGCAGGTTATAGGAAATGTCAGAAGTCAGGAGAAATTCCACATCCTATAACATCCAAAATATGTGCGTGCAATTTTGATTCCCACTATTCGGCAGGTCACAGTTTTTCTCAGAAAATCATCCACAAACTGATCTCTGTGGCTTCGTTTTTAAATGCAAGATGATCTTCCATCCAGCGGCTTTTCCATAGAGCCACGACGCAATATTTCAGGAAAGCCTATCACTCTCTAGCTTCCTCATCAAAACAATAAATATTTGAATATCAAAAAAAAAAAAAAAAAAAAAAAAAAAAAAATCTCTAATGGACATAGTAAACTAACATCAATCTAAGGCCATTGTTGCTTGGTTTGCAGAAACATTTGATATGTACAGCGTGTGCAGCGGAGAGAATGCGTTCCTGTGTGGGAACTGTGGTCTTGAACATCCCTGGGTCTTGTATGAGAGGTTGTAATAATTGTAGGGATGTGGCAGGAGGTCTGCAATTTTGCATTTAAAATTAACCCATAAACCCCAATGATCGTTTAAATGCTTGAATCTTGCCCAGAGAGCAGAAGCCAGCGCAGTCCAGGTTTGACGGTATAGTCTCCCTTGGTTTGCTCCAGAGATTTGCTAATATCCAATCACTCCCGGGCCGGCCACGGAGTGCCGTTTTAGGACCGCTAAGGATACTAATTCAAGATTTTGCATCCAAAGATCAAATACGTTGTTGATGGTTTCCTCTAGGCGTGCCACAGGTGCCTCTTTTTTCTTCTAATGGTTTAATTGTATTTATTGTTTAAATCCAAATTTAAATTATTCTTTTTGTAATAGTTCCTTAAGCCTGTATTTCTTTAAATATCATTTTGCCAATTTTACTTTGCACATAACCAATGCTTATTTTCAATACATGGTTAATCGATAATTTAATTACCGAGAATTTCATCTTGGCTTAAATGGTTTTTTTCTGACCTGCTTGTCGACGAGCTTTAACGCCAGGTCCCAGGTTTAAGGGCTATGGCTGAGGACCACCATAGGCAGGTCATTTTCTCTAATTTATAGCGTTAAATAATTTTATGATATGCCAACCGTACGGATCTTGGACCTACTTTTAGCAACTGAAATGCTCAGGGTTTTCCTGATTTAACTCTTTGTCTGCAGCCCCGTCAGGATCTTTTTTGGATTCGTGGCGGGTTCTTGACAAGAGTCATATAGCGATCCATAAATATATCAATTATTCGGCTCACAAATTGATTTTCATCCGTCTAATGATTTATTTTTTAAAGTAAATACTCTATTAAAAAAAAATTTCTTAAAATTTTTCATAAAGTTTTCTAAACTCAGTTTGCACCAATTCGGTCTCCTCTGTTGAGGACATCGATTTTATATAGATCTTTCTTAAGAGTGTTTGCAGGGCAGCCTTTGGCACTTATAAAAAAAACCAGTTAAAACAATAAATCTGCAAATTTTGAATAATTCTTTAGAGTAAAAAGAAATAGGTTACGAGCACTTTTCGGAGAATTTTCCAGTTTAAAAAGATAGGAGCACCTGAGGGCAGTTTCAGGCAGGAATTACCTACCGTAAAGAGAAAGATCAGAACTTAAGAGGTATTTAAATGCTACTAAGAAAAGCATTAGAGGAGGATTTACTGTTCAATTATGTTTTAAAGTATGGTCACACATTCAAAATTTGCTTTTCAAAATATAAAAAAGAAATTACAATTTTCAGTTAACGTCTAATATTAATTCTCAACTTTACGTAGAGCAATAAATTATATGCTAATTATTTTTTCCAAACCAAAATCTTGATTTATTTAATAGTTTGAAATTTCCTTTTATGTCATTTAAAATATCATTTTAGAACTGGACGATCTTTTAAAATCTCTAGGGATGGTAAGGCCCCGAGGTTTGGACCGTGATGACTATAATATCTGGATTTGAACTTTTTTCACGTTTCAACAAAATTTTCTTTTATGCAAAATTATAAATTTCTGTTTTGATTATTCTTATTTTTCCTAAAATTTAAGGAATGCTAGGTCTTCTTCTTGCATAAGCCAGGAAGGACCAGCGTCGTTCTTCTTTTCGTAGTTGTCTTCTGCCACTTTGAGCGAATCATTGTAGAAGGCTCTTTATAAAGTAATTTAATTTTATTTGTTTTTAATAATAATTTGATACATCCTTACCAGTTGGCTTTCTTGAATTATCAGTTGCAGAGTGGCCGTTGATCACCTAGTTAACAAAATTAGGGCTTCCAGGAGAACTTGTCATATCACTCGTGTCTGTTGACATTAGGGCGGCATTTATTATCGACTGGGACAATCCTCGATATTTCATAAATGCAACATTCCATTCAATTTTGTAATTTATCCACAGTTATTTATGGTAGAACTGTTTCTTTTTAATGTTAGTTTAGTCTTGTCACGGATTTGGGGTTTTGTCAGGGCTGTCACAAGGTTCAGTCCCCTGCTTTTATCTAATGGGAATTTTATTTTAACATTATTCTGTGTTTTAAACAATGATCAAATGTTCCTCCAGGCTTACACCGATGGTTTAGCCCCACAATTATTTATGGCTCCGGAAAATCTTAGAAGTTACTGTTTCTGCGTCTCTTGACCTTTTATATAGTCATTTTACAAAATTTAAACCTTCAGGTTGCCTCTTAGAAAACACTTGCTATTTGGCTCTTCAGAGGGGCACCCAAAATAAAATAGGCAGAAAGGGCTGGCGACTTTAAAATGAGCTCCCCATTTTAAACTTAATAATAGAACCATCGGACATTAGACTCTATTAAAATACTTGCAGAATTTTATTGATAATCAATAGTTTAACTGGAATATTACATAACTTTTTTTGCGTAGAAGTAAAATGCTCAGCATTAATAAAACTTTCATTCCGTCACAGGTCCAGACTGGTACCGGTGTCTCTCTTTTGAAACTGCTGGTACTGCCTGATTATACAACCATCTCTTGCTTTTGGAGCTGCTGTCTGAGGTGGTTCATTTGCAAAACAGATTAACACATTGCACTCAATTCAGCGTAATTGCTCTTCTAAAAATTTCTAAGGGTTATAGGACCTGCCTACTGATGCTTTAAACGTTATTTGGAAGCACCACCTCTCATGTCGTTGCTAATGGTCTTTTTTTATTAAATTTCAAATATGGAATAAAGGAGTAATGATTATGATTTTATTGACACTAATAATTTGGATTTCTATATAAAGATTAATAATTTAAAATTTAAATCAAAGAAGTTATTGATTCCCGGAATTAATTTGTGATGCTGATTACTTGACATATACTGGCTCCGGTATTGATGGTAGCATCGGGGCCTCAGTGTGTATTTTTAATAAAATTTACTCTTTGATTCTTATAAATTTTAAAACTTGACAATTATAATTCCGTTTTCAGAGTAGACTCGCTGCAGTGTAATTTTGCCGCAGGCCAGACTGGAAAATAATTTAAAATTAATATATTCTCTGATAGCCTTTCGTCAATAGAGAAGTTTAAAAATCAAACTCCTAAATCAAATTATATTAACCAGATTAAAACAATATGTTTAGGCAATTGGTTTGAGTCGGTTTTGTGTCCTGAGTAAGGAAGCTCATGCCATTATCCCAGATGGCTGAAATTCTTGACAATTTGCCAAAAGCTACAATTAATGGTGAATTTTTGCCATTTCCAGCCCTTCCTCTTTCAACAAAAAATTTATTAATAATTTTATTTTTTTAAAAGTGGCAACGACATTGGAGGCTTCCAAAGAAGCAGTGCCAAGGTCAGAGAGTTTATCCCGTCTATTGGATTTATTCTCTTCTGAACGACCCATGGCCAATCTTTATTATTTTTTATTACAGGGGCATGGTCGCTCCCCGCCTACTTACATCAGTTCAAAATTCTAAACAATTAGGTGTGTTTGCGGCTGACTGGGGACCGCCGACCACTTCTCGCCTTCGATTGTATACATACTCCAGAATTTCATTTCGCAAACCCTCTTTATCTAATAAGCCCTTTTTGGTTCAAGGAGTGTTCTTAAAATCAAATGTCCCTTTCCCGTCTGGATAAGTTTTCTTCTAACGTTATTTGTAATCTTAAGTTTAATTACCTTTTACTACTCTCCCTTTTTGGTGTAGACCCATTTTTTATTTGGGGTTTTTTATTGTTTTCATTGCAATTTCGCTTTTTGGATGCAGCTCTTTTCTGCTATTTGTACGCTCTATCCGGACCTTTTTTGCCTCTACTTAAGGAATTCCTTGTCTTATAAAATTTTTTAAACTCAATTTCAGGTTGGACCTTTATTTTGGAGCTTTCTCCCGAATACTAGCCCACCTACTTATTTTTTGAGATATTTCGTTTTTAAGTCGTTGGATCTAGTAATACTATATGATTAGACTTTTTTGAACCTTTAGACGTTGCATCTTTTGAATTTTACTGTTTGTGTTGTATTTCTTAGTTTCTGGATTGCGTTGTAATCTTTACTTTAGTTTAAGTTAAAGTTAATTTAGAGTTAAAGTTAAATTCATTATTTTAAATACTTAGAATTTGGTTTTGTTTCATTTTCATTTTGTTTATTTGGATGTTTTTTTTTTTTTTTTTTTTAGTGGTTGGGTTGTAATTGTATTTTTTGACGATTTTTTTGGTGTTTTGTTGTCTTTTCGGGGTTTGGTGTTTTAATTTTGTTTAAAATAATATACTATTTGTTTTATGTGGTGCCTCTGGTTGGTTTTCTTTATTTATGATGCTTTATTACGATATTTTGTAATTACCATATGCATTTAGATCTATATTTAATTGTCTATATTTTCTTTTTGTTTTCTCTCCTTGCTTCTGGGTCTGGTTGTAATGTGCATTGGAGGCTGTTAATTTGTAGTGGTATTTGAGACGTGTTATTTCCATGTAATGACATTTTTAACCCGTTATTTGGTAGGGTGCGCAGTCGAATTTGCTTGGTATGATGCTTTCTGTTTTGTTTACTTGTATTAGTTTCATGGAAACTTTCTGTTTTGTTTGTTTCGGTTTATATAGAGATTTCAGTTTTGTTCATTTTAACTCAAATGATATTTTCAGCTGTGTGCCAATTGCTTTATATGAAATTTTCGTTTTGTTTATCTTGCTGAAGCTATATAACCTTCCAGTTTTGTTTATCACTTTGATAATTTTCAGTTTTGTTTGCTTGATGTCGGATTATTTGTGTTATCTTGCAATGGTAATTTAATTGGTATTTTGTGCGTCAAATGCCTTTTGCCTTTGGGACTTTTGTGACCTTTTGGTCACTACCCCCTACCCAAGGGGGTGTTGTATATATGTTCCTCTGTGTTTTTGTTTGTGTTCTTCGGTTCGTTTGCAGTTGTGTTTTTTTTGTAATGATGTGAATTTTATTTTGCTCTTGTCCCAGGTGGGCGTTTTGTAAATATGTTTTCTCTGTATATTCTGCTTGTACTATCATAATGTATTCCTATTCTGTGGAAATTTTTCGCCGTCCTGGTGATTATGTATCATTTTCTGTTGGAAAAATGGATGCTGTTTCGGGGGGTTAGGCTCTTTTGTTCCTTCCGGGGCTGTAGTTGGCTCTCTTTCCCCGGCGGCCCTTGTAGTGTCTTACACCCTGACGGGTAGGCCGGCCGCCGTGGGTCAAGAAGAAGAGGAGAATGCATGTTGCCACTCATCGGGTGTAAGACCCTTCTCAGGTAAGCTCCTGTAGACAGTTTACCTAGAATTTATTGTTCTGGCCATAGCAGTGAATCCCTCAGCCTTTGTCTCTATGGTGCCTTGTATTTAATTCCAAGTGTCGATCTACAAGCGTCATTTTTGGCAGACCTTGGCAGTTCTCCAGGAGATGGTACTAGTAGTTTGAAAATGGCTTCACAACTCGGACACCCATCATTCAAGGTACATCCCATCATTCAAGGTGCATCCCATCATTCAAGGTACATCCCATCATTCAAGGTGCATCCCTTCATTCAAGGTACATTCCTTCATTCAAGGTACATCCCTTCATTCAAGGTACATCCCATCATTCAAGGTACTCTTAACTATGCAGAGTTGTCCACAAAAGATGGACCAACAGCGAGCCTAAAGAACGCTTTCCATCCTAGTTCGTCGTCTAAACAATCCTGTAACTTTTGGCAGACCATGGACAGTCCTACAGATGATGGTACTAGAAAGGAGATGTACAAAAATGGGTCAGTTTCACATTTTCTTGTAACAAGTAACTTTTTGAATCCTTAAAAGATAACGTAAATGCTTACGTGGCATTGGGAATTCTCCAAATTAGATAAAATTTCAATTTTCAAACATTAGTGTTAACTGCTTCGATTAATTTCGAAAAATGTGCTTGCAACCTAACTTTTAAACACCAGTATGAATTTTGATGCCATTATGATTTGAATGGATGTGGATGTAAATGCTGATTACAAAAATTTGCTAAGAATGCTTTCTTTCTATCCTAAGATTTGAAACTCTTCTTTGTACCAAGTCATACTGGATTGAATTCGAAAGAAATGAAAATGCATGTTTAGGTATTCAACAATTATGTTATACACAGTTTTTTCACACTTGTAATATTGAAGACAGAAATATTTTTTCTTGTTCGTGCTCAGAATAAGACGGGATAATCTGAAGCAATTTTGAATAATGTGAAAACAATCTAAGCTGATTGCATTAGTAAAAAACCTAGAGAAAGTAAAAAGATGTTTGCTCATTTTAGAAAAGAAATTGAATACTTCAAAAATTAAATGGGAAAATAAAAAAAATGAATCCTCTTTCATTTTGAGGTTTCTTTTAACATGGAGAACTTGCTTTTTTCCGCTGAAGACACTTTTTATTGAAATATCCAACGGATTAGGAATTAATGAATTCTTTCAGTTTGAACACTTAATCTCTATGAAGACATTTAATATTACTATGACGAAAAAATTAAGGAATTTAAGTTTAAAAAGAATTCAATAGTCTTTGATGCATACAGATATTTGTATTTACCCGCAAATTATACGAATAAATGTTTGGTTATTGAATATATATTTAGAATAAAAAGAAAAAAGTTGGAAATTATGTCCATTCATGCAGTGACTTCATATGTTTGTGCACACCACGCCTCTAGAAAGGGACGAGCAAAATGGTAGAAATCTGGTGTGTAGACCTTGCACCAAAATCCTACAATGTGATCCCTCACCAGCATGATAAATGTTTGGGTGCGGTAGGTAGTTTAAAAGCAATTCGGAAACACTTAAGATTGCCAGGTCGGAAATGTCTTCTTCATGCGGTAGAGGACGCTTGGATTGCACACGTTCAACCCAAAATTGTTTCGAAATTTTGAGACCGCGTCATAAGACCTTACAGCATGCCTCCTCGTCTGGATCGTAGGGAACGCTTGATCTTCCTACAGAACATCAGGTCGGGATTTTTCGATGAATGCGGTTCCAGAATGATGTGGTCCCAGGTCATTTCACGGATGAAGTCCGTCAACACCTAGCAGAAGCTCTCGCTCTGGTGTTACAAGGATGTTTAAAGATGGATATTCACGGTCTACGTAAATTCCGTCTCACCATTCCAAAACCCGATCAATGTGAAATTCCGATGAGAGTCGGAACTGTGCGGTCGAAAGTTTCGAGTTTCATCTTTGTGCGTTACCATTTGGAGTGTCGGGCCTTAAAATCGAAATGCAGCCTTGGAGAGTTCTCAAAAGCGAAAACCACGAAATGTAGACCCATGGAGGAAGGGAAATGAGACAACGGCAACATGGTTTAAATTACGGAGTTCCTCTTTGTGAGAAGAGTTCACTTGCACCTCCACATCATAATAAGAGAGAGAAATTGACATTTATAAGTTGGCATAACCGAGAAAAAATTTAGAAAGAATTAAGGAACGAAAAAGAGAGAACAAAGCTCTCTGATTGCTTTAAAAAAGCAATGGTGAGAAAAAGGGGAAAAAATTTGAAATTACGTTGCGCGTTACCCTCAACAAAGAAACTGCTGCTAGCTTAGCAAATCAGAAGAAAAGAAAAGTTCAGTACGAAAAGACGGGCGATAAATTGTTTTGGTGGGTAATGCAGAAAAACGCGCGTAGTACAGTGTAGCTAACAGAGGTAGAAAGGGAATTTAGAAAAATTTAGACACCCAGATTGGTAGGAGCTGGGTCTCTCACGAAAGCGGGAATAGGATTAGTCGCAGTATCCATAGGGGATCGGAATGACCGGCAATCTGGTTTCATTGGAGTCTCCGTGAATCACCCACCTAGATGGATGGGCTGGAACTGGAACCACGCTATTTGCGTGGAGTGGTCTAACCGCGAATATCCAGCTTTAGAGATCGATATCAAATCATGTGTCGTCCTCGCTATCTGATGAAGGTCAAAATTACGATGTTCATCCTCAAATAGCCATCGTGTTGCTTTTAAAAGAGACGCTATTATAATTAAATTACACTGCAATACACAATCAGAGAAAGAGATATATGCAAAAAATGCTATTATAAAGTTCATGCTATAGCATATTATGATTAAACAGTTTGGACAGATTCGTTTCATGAAAAGTCGAAAAAGTAGCACTGTTCATAAAATTGTAAATTTATAACTCGACATGATTGATGAAAGGGCTATAGTCTTTGTTTAAATATTTTAAACACGCTGCAAAAATATGGTTGTAAGTAGGCTAACTAGTTATAAGCCACATGCATTGAATATTACTTTTGAAAAAACCAATAGATGCGTAATCAGATAATGTTTTTCTTCAATCTCATACTAACCTTCCAGTGGGCGTGCCTGCGCAAATTTTACGACAAGTAGGAGTTTTCATGCCCTGTTCTCAAATTTGGAGTCAAAACTATCTGACGGTCATTTCTATTCCTTCATGCGGACTTTCTCTTCGGGATTAAATGGGTTTGTGCGAATTTCAATGTGACTTCATTCTGTTTTATGTTATTCTGTCGTAAAAGTTACGACACGCGCCCGCTCGTGTAAAAAAGTTTAATGCGCCCTCTGGAAGGCTAAGCAGGCGAAGAAAAATCTATCTAAACGATTAGTATATGTAAATATTTATCAAAATTAACTAGAGAATTGCTTTTGAAATATAAAATAATTAAAAACAAAGAAATTTTTATTAAATGATGCAATCGTTGGAGAAAACTGAGGTTAATTTAACTTTAATTAATCAGAAAATAATGCCTGTATTTATTAATGCTATTGTAAAGAATTGAGCAAGTTTATTTCAGAGAAAATCTGAAACTACATCGTTCATTTTTTATAATTCTACTATTATTAATTGTATACTGAATAATTTACAATGATTTTATATAAAATGCAAATCATTGACTATTATTTACTCAGCTCTACGAATTAGAGTTTGTTCTTCTACAATGAAATGATTAGGTATATTTAAAAACTTACATTTTGTAAAATTAGTCCTGAATAATGGAAGCACAGGAATTAGCTATTAGTAATTTAATTAATGTATTGACTTTGAACTTTATCCCATCTGAGAGTTACATTATATGCCCTACAATAATTTTCATTGAAATTAATAACAATTTTAATACATAACATCCCTATTAGCACAAGATATTGCACGATATCTCTGCGACGTTGTCCGGTATTCTGAATGCCGTACAATATCGTGAAGATATCGTAACAATATTGTACAGCGTCTTGTGTTATTAGGGATAATAACCTACATCTATAATACCTTAACATAATATTTGTTAAACATAGACTTTCCCTTTCAAAATTATTTGCTGAGATTAATTTAAAGCTATTAACTTCCAAATTTAAATAAACAAATCTTTTCAGACATACATAGCACTTCAAGAGCAGTTTTGTTGACTTTGCGATAATATTTTAAACATAACTTCTCAGAATTGAATAAATTCGTATTCGATCAAATAAAAACTATCCATTCAGTGTAACCTGGTATTATAACGATGATTTCAATATTACTCGGGAAATGGGGAATTTGCGTAAGAAGTGAAAACTGTATTTCAGGAAGGCCTATCGTTCTCGACAATGACTCAATTTTCATTTTTGAGTTCATTGCATTGCTGAAATATTTTATCTCACTTGCTTCAAAATAATAATTTTTATAATAATATTTTTTCTATTTATATTAAGGAAGTTATTATTTGCAGGTACTGTACCTGCAAATAACGCTATCCACATTAAAAACTAAATTAGTTAATACAGTAGGACCCCGGTAATCCGGACGAATTAAGGCACATGAACGTCCGGATTAGCGAGGTTTTTAAAAAATAACGTAAAACACTTTATTCAAAAAATGTATGTATAGGTACTATTGTATATTTGTATGAACTAACATTGTATGGATAAATTGAATGAACATGATACAGTATAAACATGATATGTACATACATAATTACTACTTACGTAAGTGAATGAACATAATCATTGTCGAAAAATGTCAGTGATTTTTTTGCGCGACCGTTCCAATTTTTAATTCAAATGCGAGGTCTCTTAAACGTCTGAGGTGCATAATTTTATGTACTTCAAAATTTTGCTCTTTAACCCACTCTAATGAAGTGTTGAGTGCCACCGCAGCCTCAGAATGAGAAATTTTGATGGGGTTTACATTGGTGACGTCGTCATCATCATCATCTTCTGCTGTTTCCGTCCTGATAAAAAAAATTTCGTTGTCTGTTAAAATTTCATTTCGAGCCAAACTGCCGTCAGCCTCAGCAGCCCACTGCAGAGATTCAGTATTAGACATCGCGTTCGTGTTTTGTAACTGGTTAATGAATGATGCAAGCTGAATTTCTGCAGTTTGCACCTTTTCTTCAACTTCAGAATCAATAAAATTGGGAAGCAAATTTTTCCACGACTTGTTGATCAGCAATGTAGATACAGATGCCCAACAGTTAGCAAGACTGACCACGACATCTTTTAAATTTACTTTTTTCAGTGTTTTTCCAAGTTTTCATTGTGCAGAGGATCATTGAGAATGTTCGTAAGAAGCAACTTGCATCATTCTCCATGGACCGTCCGGATTACCGAGGGTTCCGGATTAGCGCGTGTCCGGATTACCGGGGTTCTACTGTATATTTAGTTAATAAATTAGTATACTAATTTAGTAAAACTTAATTTAATAAAATTAGCTTCTCAATGATACCAGTTTAATTTCCATGCGATATTCTGTTTAATTTTATAAATGTTTTCAACTGTGCTCCAGAGTCAGTTCACCTGCAGCCAGAGGGAGAAACCAAGAATCTATACTTATAAAAGGCAATGTTTGTGTGTGTGCGTGTGTTTGTCTGCGATGTCCAGACGAATCTATCGCACTTACAGCCATGAAATTTGGCACACAGATAGTCGTAATGGTGACTGAATGCACCTCGAAGCCGGAATTTGAAAATTTAATCTAGAAATTTTTTTATTTAATGTTTTGTGTTGTTTTGGTTGATTTTTCCCACTAATTTCTCAATAGAATGGTTCCAAATAATTGTACGACAAAAATAAATACACCATCGGAAAGAGCACGCGATTTCCGTTCTAATGAAGTTAGTTTTGAATTTCTAACGCAATTTATTGAATTTTGAGAAATTTTTAAAAAATACCCAGTTTTGGCATCGAGATGTTACTTTTGATTTTAAATTTGTTGCATCCGACTTTCTAATAACACTATTAATTTCAATTTTTTTCAGCTTATAACTAGAACGGTTCTGTCGGATTTAAAACAAGAACGGTTAAAATATCTTTTCCCGTGTTTTTTTAATTAATTTTTTTCTGGACGGTTGAGAGTTATTTTCTCGATCGAGTTCCTCACGCGGAACTTCTTCGGAACGTAGCTGGCAATTTTGATTGGCGGACGCGCAGGATACGTCATGACCTTCACCTGAATGAATTACTTCGATTATTATTTTCGGATTCAATTTTATATTTTGCTTGCTGTATAATAATCATTTTCACGTTCCAATTTTGTAATATAGTTTTGGATTAACGTACTCTGTACTGTAGCGCGAAAAAAAAAATAAGCAGGAAAATCAAATAATATGTATCTTTTGTTTTGATTTCGTTTTAAAAACTTTTTCGTGTCATTGCTGTCACTTTTCCCCCAGTCCTGATTCCACGGGCAACGCCGTGCGCGTACTGCTAGTGTTGTATATAAAGTGAAAAAGGCCCCAAAAATTATACTAAGCGAATTAAGTTGCGTTTATCAGCTACCCCTGTAGCACAAATATATCGCACAATATTGCAAGATATTGAACAATATTCCCAATATTGTATAATATTGTACAATATCCTATAATATTATATAATATCGAACAATATTGTACAATATAGGGCAACTTGTTGTGCTACCTGGGTAGTAAGACATATCTGCTACAGTGAAAGATCGAAATTGGAGAATGCCAACATTCTCCGGTGAATGTCGGCACATGCCAAATACATGGGTGAAAGACCGAATATTTGATTATCTTCTTATACATTCGAACCATCGGCGCTGAGTTTTATAACGTGAATCACTTTATTTATGTGCAAGTTTATTATTGGTATTACTTTTTTCATTTAGAGCACTGTTCGTTTTAAGTTCAACAGTTTATTTACATGTGCTGCTACTAAAGATTTTTCCTGTTTTGACATAAATCATAATACGTTTTAATAATAAAGTATGATTTTAAAAAGTTGCGTTTTTGTCTTAACATAGAAAAAATATTTTTATTCAACATTCACCATCAGTGCATAGTGAATGTCGTGATTTGACGGTGTAAGTCAGAAATAATGACATTTAGCAACTATTTCGGACATACACCAAGAGACTACGTGAGTGTTGGCATTTAACAAATATTAGTACTTCGCCGTAGCATATGCACGGACATCGCTCTTAACAGTGGTGGTAAGTTAAAAGTACAGCATTGATGGTTCTAGAACTCGACCCACACCAGTGGGGAAAGAGATGGAACAATGGCTCGACCCACAGAGTGTGGGCAGATCAATAAAAAAAATTAAAAGTGTTTCGTATAAAATTTAAAAAAAAGCTTCGTATAAAATTAAAAGTGTTCTTAATCTATTATACACAAAACAAATATCCATAACCCATAGAAGTTAAATAGAGAATTTACAAACTTAATAAAAATTTAAAGACTGCCATCGGCAAGCAAGAAGGATAGTTTAATTGCAGCTGTTATAAATAAAACAATGTGAAATCTATTCGTAATCGAAATAAAACAAATCTGGTGGATGTAAATACTGTACAAGTATTCTCTGAAAAATAATAATTGCTACCGAGGCTATTCGCACATTTTTTAGACGACTTTGTTTCGGTGTAGGGAGAAATTCATCAGAGTGGAAAATTTATTTTCACAACATTTACAATTTTTGAAGTATAAGTTATCATCTCCTACTTCAAATTTTTGTTTGCGAGCAAAATGGCGCGTTTAAAGAGCGTTGGAAGGCTACGTCTTTGCACTGTCCGAAGAGAGTTATTGTTATTCAGTTATTCAAAGATGTTGTGAAAGTCAGGGTTTTTCGATATCTTAAGTCGCGATAGGTAATATTGTTAATAAGAAGGAAAAAATTCTTTAAGTCTGACTTTAAGTGGAAAAATTGTTTCAAATACGTATCCAAGGAAAAAACGCAATTCTTCGAATATTGCGAAGATGAGATCTTTAACTCTTTGATCCCGAGGAGACTTTTTTCTTCCAGTTCCTTCAAAACCAGGACTTTTTGGGAGGAAAGGACATGAATTGGATTCTCCCAACTTGGGGGGGGGTCATTTTCCCCACTACCCCACCCCCTGCTATAACCTTCCCTATAAAGGCGCACGGAAATGGGCTGTGGTTGGCAAGGATAATTGGATCCCCTACCTCACTTATATCCTAAGCGATTTCAGAACCTCACCTTCCCTCAAAAGAAACCAATCGCTTCAGACCGGCCCTCGTCGCTGTTAATGGGAAATTTTTAGACCTCCCGGGACCGCCTCGCCCGGTATGAGAGGGTTAATGTTAAAGGAAAATCCTCCAAGTCAAAGGTTTATTGGAAAATTATTAAAATGCTCAGTACGAACTGGAAACAGAAATATTAACACTGATTTGAATCTTTAAAAAAGCGAGAAATACAACGATCATCATCTTTCTCCACATCACATCGCTAAACGCAGAACATGCTGCAAAATTCTTTATGAAAAGCGTTTATCCAGAGAAAATTTTTGAAAAAATAGATAAAGTTTGTATATATTTAAATGACTGCAAAGAAGTAAAGATCAATTTACTATCATAAAAGGTTAGAAGAAAATCTTAAATCATGGTTTCAAGAATCTAAAGAAAGTTTCCCTAATGGATTAATGGTTGTTAATGTTTTTTCATTCATTGGCAAATCAATTGTAAGGAGAATGGTGAAAAATGTTAAGATCAACTCCACATACTATCAGGAGCATTTTTTATCCACAATATTCAAATATTAAATAACATCTCTTGACCCACAATGCCATCAATCAGGAGAACTGTATCAAGACAAAGCAAGCAGGCACGTATTACAATCCACTGTTAATTTCCTGGGAACAAGGAATGGGTATTAAGACTGTACCCTTCATTGATATTCATGCTAAATCTCCTGATGCACCGCCAATAGATTTTTTCGCTTTTGGACTTTTAAAAAGTGCATTATTCAAGCGTCGTCTTACCACTCTTTGTGGACTTTTAAAAAGAGCATTACTCAAGCGTCGACATACCACTCTTTGTGGACTTCGGGAAGATGTTCAAGAGAAAAGGGAAGAAATACTTCTTCCAATACTACAAAAGACATTATTGACACCGAAGTTACTACGTAGAAAGATTGTTAAGAATAAAGGTTATGAAACTGAACAATTAAAACACCAAAAATATGGAATATAGTTTGTAAATACTATAAAATCATTTTTAAAAATGTTCTAACAGCCTCTGCAAATATTTTTATAAATAATAAATGTAAGGAAAAAATATGTACTTGTTAGTTTCCTTCAGATGTAATTTTTTCCACTTCACATTCTTTGCGCCATAAAGTAAATAGATTAAGTAGAATACAAAGAATAATAAATCTATTTGTATATCATACTTAATGAAAGTCTGATGGCCTTTCATGCTAGAAGAAGTTTTAGCATGTATGATGCATTCCGAATGCATTAAATAATATGTTTTTTTTCTTTAATTAAACCCTTCAATGCCTTGTTTTTTAAATTTTAGAATAAAAAAAATTGGTAAGGAAGGTACACATAAAACAACAGAAATTTACGCAAAAGGAAATCAAAAAGAAATGTGATATTAGAAAATTGAATTTACTAAAAGTATCAAACCACTATTTATTTTTTATAAAACAATAAAAAAAGTATTTTAAAAGGTAATATCAATTCTTAGGTACCTGTAGAAGCACTTGATGAAACCATCAAATATGCAAGACTCCTTTTAAATGCTAAAAACTGCATCAATATGTCAGTAGGTGTATCAGGAATTGAATAACTGACTACCACAGACTTATCAATAGGACCTGCGCTGTCCATGGAAAATTGAACGAATGATTATTATCTAGTCTCTTATGATGTCCCGAATGTGATACAGCGTGTACGAGTGAACAAAAAAATTTCTACTGATTATTAACATGAAAAATAAATTATGTATCAAATTTGATGTAGTATGCAGTGTATGGTAAATACTACACAGTACTCTCCATCGCCTGGTAAGCCACCGAATTTGTTGGGGGGAGAGCATTTGTTCTAAAAAATGTTAATAGGAAAAAATGTGGCGCTCGTAGTGTGAAATGTGGGTTAAAATTCAAAATATGCTGATTTCACGATATGCTTGCAAGCTAATACATTATTCTGCAAATTCACTAAATGTAACGCCTCGATCAAATAATCTTCATTCACGATGGGGCGCTACCACACAGAGGTTACCTACACAATCTGTTGAGCCATCACTTTAAAGAAGTTAAGGTCATCAGCCAGCCTTTTTTGAAGTTGGCAGGCAATCCCTCTTCCTTTACCTAATCCTTTTTCTGAGACTGACTTTTATCTGAGGGTTCATTTGAAGCCAATGTTCCATCTTGCGACAGAGTCGCGAAACTTGCTAACTTAAAAGACAACATTTCACGGAGTGTTATGAGCATTTGTTACGACATACTACATTCGGCCTTAAAGAAGTGCTCTAAACACGAAGAAATGTGTGGTCCACGAGAACTGTGATGGTACCGAAAAAGGTGAGTGTCTTCGCAGGGGATGGGAATTTGTGGAAATAAGTGCTATGTTGCACTAAATGTTAATCATCGTTATTCAGTAGTCTTATTGTAATCTTTTAACGTAAACGTGAGTTTTTATTTTGAGGTTTTACTTGCATTTATCCCTCCGACGGGCACAACCGGTCTGACAGGCACAGCTCGGGCGTTTTAATTCCCCCTTCCACTTCCAAGGGGGAATGAATGGGTAGAAGCCTTCCCCTTCCTGTAGTCTCCTTTCTTCAGCTGATGTTTGAATCCCCCTCCCCATTCAATTGATTTGCCAGCTATGTGGAGTGCAGATACCGCCATATTAGCGTCACAGACACATTACGCCCGATCTCGTTACATATACGATTGTTCGTTAGAATCGAATTTTTTTTTATTACAGATGTTTATTTTGCCCATATTATGAGTTTATAAGGCAAAATTTACAGTTGTAAAAATGGTTACCCAAAATATTTGTTCAGGTAGCAGGAAAAAAAAACAATACATCAGCATGTTTGGTTTAAATTATGGGAATACTCTAGTATGCTAAGTTTCGAAAACGAAGAAGTGAGTAGTTCTCGAGTCTTCTCTTCATGATGACTTTCTTGCAGCAATATTCCCACTTTTTGCTTTTAACCCTCCTCACGAAGGACGGTAATTAAATAAAGAATGCTAAAATCAAAATTAGTGGGTATTAACCATATTAAAATTACGAGATTGTCTACCTGTGTCTATGAGGCGCATAACGCCCGAACTGGCCGGTGAAAATACTGCGTCTGAAGGAGTGTTAACCCTATTATACCGAGCGAGGCGGTCCCGGGCGGTCTAAAAATTTCCCCTTAACAGCTACGAAGGCCGGTCTGAGGCGGTTGCCTTCTTCTGAGGGGAGATTCTGAGATCCCTTTGGAGATAAGCGCGGTAGAGGGGTCTAATTATCCTTGCCAACCACAGCCCATTTCCGTGCGTCATGAGGGAAGGTTATAGCGGGAGGTAGGTGGGGAAATTGACCACCCAGATTGGGAAAGTCCAATTCATGTCGTTTCCTCTCCCATTCCTTGTTTTAAAGGAGCTAGAAGAAAAGAGTCGCCTCGGGATTAAAGAGTTCAGCCAATAGCACAATATGTTCTGTCATAAAGGTTGGGAGAGTCCAATTCATGTCGTTTCCTCTCCAATTCCCGGTTTTAAAGGAGCTAGAAGAAAAGAGCTCAGCCAATAGCACAATATTTTCCGTCATAATGACTTTTGAAATCAGTTTTTCCACACAATATTTTTTTTCCATGACGACATTTTTCCCTAGCGTGTTTGGTGGTCATAAATCTGACTATATATTGTTCCGTGTAGTGTCGGTTTTAAAAAAACATACTATATACCGTTACCAAACAAAAAATTGAATGCAAACAAAGAATATTTTGCAGGATCATATATCACAATTTTGTAAAGACGTTTTTAAAAAAATAGCATAATGGATTTTGATAGCAGAGAAATGCAGAGATAGGTATTAGGTATGCTAAGATATTATAGTAAAGTATGCGTGAAAAATTTAAAGTCTTCTTTGAGATAAAAGAATGACTGATACGGAATGATTTAAAAGTAATATTTCCTTCCTAATATCTTCTCAGAAGAGAACAACAAAAACAAGTATGAAAATGAACTGCTCGTTTTTTATGATTACTTATTTCACCACCGTCATAAACGAATGACTAAGAATGTAGTGCATATTTGTTTTTCAAACAGCAGCCAAATAATATTAAAGTAAACGAAACGGATGATATATTTTACTATTCTTAAAAAAGTACTTAGGAAGTAAATTTCATTTCTTTATCGAGAGATTCACATTGGCTCTAAAACTTTTAATTCAATACTAAAATCAATACACAAATAATTTTCTCCTCTATATGTTTTACTATAAATTGGCTTTTGTACCTTCAAGATAATAATAAGTGTTTTTGTGTAAAAATTATTTTAGTCAGCTCTTAAAAACCTATAGAAAAATGCATTGTAGGAAGCCTCAAAGTTTGGATAATTTATCATTATAATTGAGATATCACTCAACTAGGATGATAAATTATTCTCATTTACTCACTTAACTGATTTTATATTTCTATAGATCTAAGTACTATTTTAAATTTGCAATAAACAAGTGGAAAAAATTTACGTGCTTCTAGTTTAAAAATCTTTTTGCTGTTTCCCTTCAGTGAAGTTATTTTATGCTCAAATGTTACACGTAAAATGCGCTGCTGAATTTTGGAAGACATTCCGCGTCTTGCAGGAGGAAGAGTTCAGATTAAGACAACGAGCAGTTAATTGATATGCATAGCTTCTTTTATCATGTGACATTAACATAATGTAATTGACTCGGCTTGAGACGTCCTTGTAGATGTGTGATTTCTTCCATCACATGTAGCAATTCAACTCGTATCTACATACACACTATTTTGGTGGGCATCAAGCGTATTTATTTCTCATTGATATACCAACATTTTATACAAAATAAAAGGCATAGAATTTAACAGATAAACAGGATCGTAAAACACAGGAGAGTCAAAGTTACAGTTATTTCTTCTTTCAGTTGTTTACTAGCTCATCTCGTGCCGTCAATTATTATCCTCAAACTAGGACACGCACTTTCAAAAGGCAATTAACTTCAGAGAAGAGAGATTTAGGACCCAGTGTATTTTGGAATAGCAAAAGCTTCGACTATAGATTCGGAAAAATATTATAAACTTGGGTATGCTCTGAAGCCCCTCGTTAGAGTTTATTATAAAGTTCAGAAATATTTAAAAAGTGGTACACGCGTTTAATACTACTTTCTTGTTGCAACGAATACGAATATAATGCATAAATCAGAAAAAATTCATAATTCAGATGCTCTGTCACTTTCCATAGATTTGTGGCAGTACGAGGATAGAACTAGGGACCTTTGGGCTCGGAGTCTCGAATCCTAACCACTAGAAAAAAGGAATTCCCAATGTCCGGAGGCGGATATTGGATTATAAACATCACAGTAAGATGGTGGCAGTCCGGTGCACTACAGGAGCAAACCCCAGCTTGCTTTCGATATTGTCTGAATATCAAGGAAGCTATAATTGTGCTTCGTGCATATGCGTAGATTGTTACCTCCCATTTGTGTGTGCGCAGGTAGTTGAGGTACTGCCATCTGGTGGATGCAGAGGTAGATGGAATTTTTGGTGCGGTCATCTAGTAGTGGGACTGAAGGTGGATGTTGCATGTTCTTCCGGGTCACCACTGCGGCAGTACGAGGATTCGAACCTAGTATCCTTGGGTTCGGAGTCTCGAATCTTAACCACTAGACAGAAGGAATTCCCAATGTCCGGAGATGGATACGGACTTATAAACATCACAGTAAGACGGTGGCAATACGGTGCACTGCAGTGTCGTTCCCTACACTATACCAAATTGGTGATGAAATTGTCTGAAGCAGTGCAAGGAATCCCCACAATTAAACATTCGGGAAAATGAATGATGTTGTGAATGATAAAAATGTGAATGTAGAAATGATGTTGAGCTCTTCAGAAGCAGAAATCGGCATCGTGTCAGAAATGAAGATGCCAACTGTGAGTTGTTAAAAAAATTTAAAATTCAAGTGTGGACTTCTAAAATTTCTACACTGTTTGTTTTACAATACACTCGTTAAAATATTTGTTAAAATGAGTTATCTTTAACAAAAAATAATTTTAAAACCCCAACTTTATTATGATCCTATTATATCAAGATATCTCTAGTGTTCATACGATATCTTTACAATGTTGTGCGGCATTCAGAATATCATAGGAACATCGTGCAGATATTGTAGATCTTTTACTATTGAACAACAAGGGCTTGAATTTGAGACATCCTTATTGGCATCTCTTGTAGTTGCAATTGCGACTGCAATATATCAGTGATAAATCCAGCCTCTAGAAATGAGACTGTATTAAAAAGAAGAAGAGTGAAACTATCTGCAGCTGATTACCTAAAGCACAGATTCGCTTCGTGAGGAAAAAAAAAATGCTATTGATGAAGCGGTCGAACGTATTTTCAAGCACGTATGCGGAGGGATATGTTTTAATCCTATTATCTCAAGATATCTCTAGGGTTCATACGTTATCTTCACAATGTTGTGCGGCATTCAGAATATCATAGGAACATCGTGGAGATATTGTAGATCTTTTATTAATGAACAACAAGGGCTTGAATATGAGACATCCTTATTAGCATCTCTCGTAGTTGCAGTTGCGACTGCAATATATCAGTGATAAATCCAGTCTCCGGAAAGGAGACTGTATTAAAAAGAATAAGGGTGAAACTTTCTGCAGCTAATTACCTAAAGCACAGATTCGCTTCGTGAGGAAAAAAATGCTATTGATAAAGCGGTCGAGCGTATTTTCAAGCAAGCACGCGGAAGGATATGTTCTACAGGTACAACATTTGTGCTGACCATAAGAAAATTCAATTCATTTACTTTTCCTGCTATCTTACTATTCTAGAAATAAAACATACTTTTCTTTTCTTCAAATTATATATTTTTTAAGCTATTTTTGCTTCTCAGAAATAAAATAAGAATATTTTTATACTGTACAGAGTCGTATCAAGAAAGAGAGCCTTGTGGAAACATTCTTCTGCGAAGAGTTCACAGAAATCAATTTAGCTTTGCTGAATACTCGGATTGGTAAAGTTTCACAGTTGCATGACCTTTTAGAAAAGGAATTAAAAGTAGAAAAGTTAGAAGATTTAACTCCAAATTCACTTTAAAAAAAGACTTCCCTAATAGCACAAGACGCTGTACAATATTGCTACGATATCTTCACGATATTGCACGGCATTCTGAATACCGGACAACGTCGTAGAGATATCGCACAATATCTTGTGCTAATAGGGTTCAAACCAGCAACTGCAAAATTTCTTGAGAATCGATGTCCCGTCTCTGCTCGATGTAGAGCAAAAACACGAGCAATCATTTACTCTTAAAATCAGCGAAAACGAATTTGCACCATTTAGAAAAGTTAAAGTCAATTCAACAGTTACGAAGCGGCGATAAAAAGAAACATTATATACAGGATTTTAAATTATTTAAAAACTGGTGTTAAAAAATACACCTTTCTTATTACCACATGCATTTATTCTCAGATTTTCTCCGGAATGACCCCGAAAACTTCGAATTAAAAAGGATCAAGAAAATAGCTTTATACTTAAGAATGGAGTCGTTTCTATTATTGGACACGGACAAACAAAATATTCATTATTACAGACACATAAACATATATACATCCATGATCGGACACATCCAAACAGCGTCTGCGCATGCGCATTACCATGCGAGGTGGCGCCTCTTATTCGGAATAGTCCACTGCAGATGTGAGGGGCAAATAGGGTGACAATGAAAAACACCATCTTTTATTTGGAAAATCAGTGCAAAGGAATTTGCACCATTTATAAAACATAAAGGGCTAAATTAATATTTACGAAGCGTTGATAAAAAGAAATAATATATATAGGGTATGAAATTTATTTAAAAACTGGTATTTGAGATTACACTACTTTCTTCTTACAACATGCATTTATTCTAAGGCTTTCTCCGGAATGACCCAGAAAACTTCGAATTAAAAAGGATCAAGAAAATAGCTTTATACTTAAGAATGGAGTCGTTTCTATTATTGGACACGGACAAACAAAATATTCATTATTACAGACACATAAACATATATACATCCATGATCGGACACATCCAGAAAGGCGTCTGAGTTATGGGCATGCGCATTACCATGCAAGGTGGCGCCTCTCACTCAGAATAGTCCACAGCACATATGAGGGTCATATAGGGTGACATTGAAAAACACCAACAATCTTTTATTTGGGAAATCAGTGCAAAGTAATTTGCACCAATTAGAAAACTTGAGGGGAATAATTCATTTCACGAAGCTTCGATAAAAAGAAATAATATATATAGGGTATTTAATTTAATTAAAAAATGGTATTTGAGAATACACTGCTTTCCTATTACAACATGCATTTTTCTCAGGTCTTTTCCGGAATGACCCAGAAAAATTCGAATTAAAAAGAATCAAGAAAATAGCTTTATAGTTAAGAATGGATTCCTTTTTATTATTGGAAACGGACAAACAAAATATTCATTATTACAGGCACATAAACATATATACATCCATGATCGGACACATCCAAACAGCGTCTGAGCATGCGCATTACCATGCGAGGTGGCGCCTCTTATTCGGAATAGCCCACTGCAGATGTGAGGGGCAAGTAGGGTGACAGTGAAATCATCCCAACACATGCAAAACACCAACCCTCTTTCTTTCGGAAAGTAAGTGCAATCGAATTTACACTATCTGGAATATACAGAAATGATAGGAAAAGTAGTCGAAACATTGGCGAAGGAATTACTTAAAAATTGGTATTTGAAAACATAGTTTTTCCTTAATACAGTATATCCCAGATAGCAATTTTAGTTTGCAGCAAGCTTGCCACAAATTTGTCATGACAAGAGTGCAAGCTTGCAGCAAGTTAACGAAAGCTCCGAAGTCACCATGAAACGAACTTGCAGCAAGCTTGCCGTGCAAACTTATTGCAAATTATAGCAAAAACAGAGTACGAAACACAACCCGGGATAGAACTCGCAACCTCTCGGTTCCGAAGCGGAGACGCTAACCATTGAGCCAGTTGAACTCTGAGAGGAGAAGATAGATTTCGCTAATACATCGTTCGATTCGATTCGTATACGATTTATTTTTAACTATTTTCTGGATTTCATTAATTTTTTGTGTTGAGAATATGATTTGAAGTCAAAGAGAGAGCGATTTTTGCTAATAACTACGTTTTGCTAGTAAAATAAATTATGAAATTAGAGTTCAAAAGTAATTACTTTAAAATGGGACAAAATGTCTAGTTATTATTGTTCAACAAACACTGACTGTTTTTTAGATTTAATTTTGTTTATAAACGTTAAAATTTCAACATTAAGAAAAAGGCGATATAGTTTTCTTTAAAGTGAGAATGATATATTTAGTAAAAAGATGGAAAATGTTTCAAAAAATTTTTTTATAAAAAAAGTTATTTTTTTCACAAATTATCATTGATTTATTGAATTAATAAAAAAGAATTACGGTCTAGGAGATGCTATTAAAAATCGGATGTTTTTTAAAACAGAGACAAAGATAATTATCTCTTTATTGTGCTATCTTTTCAGGAAGCTTGTTTTGCAAAATTGCAGCAAGTTTGATTTGCAAAGGAGGTGGCGCTATTTGTCACATCGAACTTGCTACAAGTTCGATTCAAGTTTGACGCGTCAAATTTTGCCATGACAAGTCAAAATCAAACTTGCTGCAAACTTACGTGCTATCTGAGATAGTTGTCCTCATGTCTCTTCAGGAACGATTTAGAAAAAAATCTTATTAAAACGCTTAGTAATCTGTTACATTATTGTTCCTTTTATAAAAAAAAATTCTAATGCGATTATTTGAAAGAAGGTTTCAGAAATCATTACGATTAGATACAGGTGAAACCACTAACGATTCTGAGCCATCAGCTAAGCGTAGTTTCAGAACAGTCAATATGACATGATCGACAACGAGACATAGTCTTCTTTTCCTCTGTAGTGAAAAGAAATGGTTAAATGGCTCATTTAAAATGTTAAAGAATTTATATTATAGAATGCGAATTCCCTGAGCAGTATCTGTGACAATCGTGAAGAAATTGTCCTTACAGAATATTTCAATAACTCTTCTTGATTCATTATCAGTATAGAAATAAAAAGGGGATTCTTGTAAACTGTTTTTGCTAAACACAATATTATTAGTTTCTTTCTGAAAATTATGAAGATTAATTTTACGCTTTGAAAATCGTTTCAACAATGTCAGAATTATACGCAATTAGTTCCATATAGAACAGTTGCGCGTTAAATTATACATGTCAAACGTACTTCCGCTGGTGTGGTGTAAATTTTAGAGAGGGATGCTAGCTCGGGTTCCGTTCTTGTCATTTGAATAATCAATACTTCATTATTAACCAATTAAACTTTGCGTTTAATATATTTCAGTTTCATAATGTTCGATATTTTGAATTCCCGGTGTTATGTTGTTTTACTTGATGAATTTTTATATAAAAGCATAAATTGTTAACTTGATATTATATATAATATATTATCATATATACCTAAATTGTTATGTTGTTTACTTGATGAATTGTTTGCTTGATAAATTGATATATAAAAGCACATAAATTAATAACTTGATATTATATAATATATTATAAAAACGCTTAAATATATAAAACTGCAGTTCATTAGATTAAAAAATTGCATTTGTTAAATTAATTTGTTCGTATATATTTTAAATATCCTTTTTACTAAAAATAAAAACAAAGGAAAGATACCATGCATAAATATGAAAAAGGAAGAGTTAATAATGTCAGACATGAATGCAAAAAAAAATTACTCCTGAAAAAAAGGAACTAAAAGATTTATTTATATTGATACATAAAAAACAATCATTGACATTAACTTATATATCTCTAGACTACATATTATCAGTGGCCCCCTTTTCTTAAACTAATAATGTTGATCAACATTCGCGAACATAATGTAGAAAAAAAACACTTATTGTATTAACCTGGAAAGTCAAAAGTCCGAGAGATTTTTTTTTTTAAAAGTCCTCAAGTTTCCTTTTTTTTCATCAAGATGGGAATGCATTGGATCCCATAACTTTTCACTATTGTTCGTCATGAAATACGAAAGAAAATATATTGATAAAGGAAAAGGTCTTATCTGTTCGGTCCCTGCGATCTCCAAAATGGTCGGATTCCTCCTTCGTCAAATTGTTACCCATCACACAAGTCCGCTTCTTATTCTACAATCCAGACGGAGTACATTACACGAAATGAGCATTTACAGACTCTTTTTCGTGCAAAAATCTGAGCAAAAAAGAACACAATTCGAACCGTCCCCACCGGAACGAAGTATATGCACCATTTTTTTCTTTCTTCCGATCGTCCAGCAGCGCGTTTCGAATATATCTTTTTAAGTGAAGGGATCTAACCCCTCTTCACATGCTGGCCTTGCGTCGCCGGAAAAAAACAACGCCTGATTGGATACTCTTGTTGCCAGGCGCTATTTTAGAGTGACCTTATAACCTCCCCCGCTCGTAATGAGGGAGAAAGTGACCTTTAAATCTGTCCTCCTGCACGTAGGCACTCGACAATCTTGCACCAAGGAAACGAAAACATTTCTTGTAGTAGACAATACTACACCTAGATTAATATTCCCTGGTATATTATTTTTAGAAACCAGATGAAAATAGGTAAGCAAAGGTATTTGCGTAAAATATCAAAAACATTAAATTTATTGTAGATTCAACACAAATGCAAACGTGGAGCACATTTAAAGCGTCATGGTGGCAGATTCACAGTTTTCAGATTGGAGGGCAGGAACAAAAGCCTGCAATAACAGCTGCGTATATGCATTTGATGCATCAATTCTGCACTTTAAGTTGGGCATTCACGATTACTCCACGCTGCGCCAAAACCACTCGCCAAAGCAAAAACTCCGATGAGAATTGGCGTGGTGTGGTCGGGACTTTGAAAATTAAACTTGAAATCTATCTGAACTGCCAGGTCATAAATGCTGAAATGTGACCTGTGTGGAAACGTGGAGAGGGGCGAGTCGCACTAGAGTGAATCGGAGCTGGAGGGGGTTCGTGTTTTGAAGAAGGAGGGAAGTAGCTGCAATAGGGGATCGGAGTGTGCGTAGATGATGGGTTTTTATGGAGTTGCCCGTGAATGACCTATCTAAATGGATGGCTGAATAATGGAATGGTGTGGAGTGGACTGATCGTGAATGCCTACATTTAAGAAGAAGTGAACGATTACCGAATCATGACCTCAGATTCGTCCTTGTCATTTCGCGAGGCTTCAGTTTTGTAGGATTCTTCCTCAGGAGTCTTTACACTGTAGTATTTCTTCGATTAAAGCATTAATTTTTTGTGTGATTATTGCTCTTCTTGTATAGATGTGTCTTTTCTCTTGGTTTCTGTATCTATTCCTGTATTTGTTTATTATTGTATATATATATATATATATATATATATATATATATATATATATGTAACGTATCCGTGGTTGTAGTCGTTGAAAATAAACAGGCCGAGCAAATAACTACCTCTTATTTTATTATCAATAGGAGAGTGGTGGATATACGTGCATCTTCGTTTAGGTTACAAAGCGAGAGTGAACAGCAAAATCCCTGCATTTTCTCGGATAAGGGAATAACATATTGACACGTGATCAAAGTGAAGTTAATATTGGGTATTTTTAATAAGTTACGTAGGCGTTTCAGGGAAAATGTCTGGTGCCAAAGAGACGCCGTCATGATTTTTTGTGGGCACGTGAAAGCGATTAAGTATTCTTTTAGTAATAAATAAGCCAAAAGTAGAGATTTAATATACCTCCTGCACGGGGAAAGAACGAAACTGGAGTTTTAGAAAAGTGATTTTGGAATACATTAAGATTTTAAAATATATAATATTAGAATTTGGAATAAAATTAATTGAGATTATTACATACACACACACACATATATATATATATATATGTCATGAAAATCAATCAATGTTGAAATTAAATAGAAATATTGTATTTAATCGGTAAACGCGTACAGATGCTCATCAGGGTAAGTAAAATCTATACGAACCGCTAAAAAATTAGAGAAATCATAATGTTTTCTGCAAACAGTGCTGGCATAGAGCTAAAAACACTGTCCTTTACCCCGAACATTATGATAGACAATAAATTGGAATGAAATACCTAATATTAGAAATAATTTTACGAACCTAAAACTGAGGGATGCATAAATCATTTTTAACGACACCTAGTTTTAATTACTTCTACTTCTATCGTAATAAGCGCACTACGACTTTCATTTCGAGTTACGAGTCTTTCCGGGAAAATTCCCTTCTCTGCGTACTTAAACTTTTTGCGCATTCCTATCTGCCCTTTTTTCTCCAACATGTAAACGAATAACAACGTCGCTCTGCTTACCGAGTTAACTCTTGATTCCCGGTTACGGATCTACGTACATTATGATCCCTTCCTATAAAAAGTAACCTGAACTATCTGCTAAGATTGAATAAATGAAGATTTAACTACTGCTCTCTTTTCCTTTACCAACATGGATTACTTCACCTTTAAAGCCTGATCTTTCATATGTATACATTTTTTAAGCTGTGAGGAATAGTTCCCTATTTGCTCGCCATATTTAAATAAAAATTAAACATACTGATAAAAAAATTGTCTTCTCAGCTTCTTAAAAGGATATCTTTAAATAATACTAAAGAAAATATTCAAATCATTAAATAATCTAATTATGTATAAATCTCTGTAGGATCAGCAACTTAATTCGATTAATTAGGTTAATGAGATTAAAGAGAATAATTAAATAAATATTTTTTAAAACTATTTTCACCGTGATATTTAACTCAATCTTTTATATAATGCATTATAAAATTTTTACCTTTAAAGGTTTTTAAGTTTTTCAGCATTTCATTAATAAAATCTATTAGTTTCTTTTTTACAAAGGAATTTCACGAACTTGTTCCCTGCCCTTAATTAAAATAAAAGCCCGAATTAAAAGTCAAAAGTATTTAATTTGCATTATTATTTGATGCTATGCTTTATGTTTTAAAGTAGTTTTTTCCCCATCTAAAGAATGAAAAGTTCGAAGAAGATTGTGAATAAAATTTCAAAAAGAAAGAAATTATTTTACAAAACGGTGTAATTAGCTTTGTTCTTCATTTTGCTTATAGCAGATCAACTTATGCGTTATAAAAAACTATTCTGTATTTTATTTTTTCTTGAAAACAAAATGCATTTATTTTGTCTTTAATAAAACAGCTTATGCAGCACAAATTGCTTGCTTCTTTTCATCCTAAGTTTACACATATAAAAGGGAATCCACCACGGTTTCTAAAACCTTTTTTTGAAGGCAAAATAAAAACCAGACGTTTTTCGTTTACGGGAATAATAATGAGACGAAATATGTTTTCCTGTACTCTGGAGTTTGATGCCAAATTTGATAAGTAAAACAAACAAGCTGAATGGGCTATTTAACATTTTGGTGTTCAACTGTATAACAGCCTCAAAATTAACTGCTACTTTAAAACTGATTTAACATTTACAACATAAACTACATAAAATTGCTTGCTATTAAAGATGCATTCTTCCCAAGAAATAAAACTTTATCCACTGGTACTATTAAGGGGGCACACGACTGTTAAACCTCAAAAATTTTCCGATTTTATAAAAACAAATATTTCCCTGTCTTTTCTGAACAATTTAAAACAATCCGCGTTAAAAAATTCCCATAATTATGAAAGTTATGAAGAAAAATGTATCATCTCTTCAACGTAAACATTGGATATAGTCATATTTTTAAGCACTATATCTCAAAATGTGTGTTTTTGATATTGCGCGTACGATATCTCAAGAACTATTGAATATTTTTACATCAAATTTTTACCGAACATGTATTTTGATATGTTGTGCAAATTGAACCGCATTTTTGCACATATTTCTTCAAAGAAGTTTTTTGGGGTGTTAGAAAAGTTTAACCATTTTTAACATTTTTATTTTAAATTGGTATATAAACTAGAAATGATATTTAAATGTTAATATATTGTGGTTCTGTTTCTTAAACAGACTGTTTGGATTACTTAGATACCGAAATTATTGTGTTTAGATAAATATTTTATTTGTAATCTTGTGCCAGGTGACTTTCTCATTTTTTCTCCAAAACTTATACCCATATTTATTACTATCTCAAACAAATACATATGAATATGAAGGTTTGAAGATGTGTGTACTTTAAGAGAAAGAACAGATATTTTTCTAGAAAAAAATGTGAGTTTGTGAATTGCATTGTTTCAGAGATATAATGTATCGAATTTGGCAGTTTTCCACCATTTTTTCAAGGTTTAAGAGTCGTATGTCCCCTTAATGTCAATGATAATAAAAGGCGACCAAGTCACTTTCTTTTCAAAATACATTAAAGACAAAGTGAAAGCCACTCCCTCCCCTCCTACCAAATTCCTACATCATGCAAAAATAAAAACATTGTCAAACACCGAAAGTACGACGGACTTACCAAAAGCAAGATCGTCATGTTTTTCCACAAGGAAGCTTTATTACAATCCGAAACATACAATGACACAACAAAATACAAACGTTTGGATCTCTTTCCACCTATTCGCCACCGGCATTGATACACTTGTCGTAACGTGAAGTCACTTTCAAGAAACAATCCTGGAAAAAATCGGTGCCCAGCGAGCGAAGGAAGTTCTTAAGAGCTAGCTGCTCTTCTTCATTGCTTCGTAAGTGACGTCCCGGTATTGCTGATTTCAATGCAGGAAAAAGGTGAAAGTTTGATGGGGCAAGGTCGAGGCTGTAGGCAGGGTGATTTATTCTCTTCCATCCCAGGATTCTGTTAAAAATCGGTGCCCAGCGAGTAAAGGGAGTTCTTCACAGCTTGAGGCACATCTCCTTTGCTTCGTAAGTGACGTCCTGATATTGCTTATTTAAATGCAGGAAAAAGGTGAAAGTTTGATGGGGCAAGGT
>BGPR01000753.1:95931-110225 GCA_013235015.1 Araneus ventricosus
TCAATGCAGGAAAAAGGTGAAAGTTTGATGTTGCAAGGTCGAGGCTGTAGGCAGGGTGATTTACTCTCTTCCATCCCAGGCGACGACTAGCTACTTGCACATAAAAAAAATTGTTCTCAAAATAAATACTTGTTTAGTTTTCCATTTTCAGCTATTTCGTTTAATTAAAATGTTTCTAATTAGTTTTCCGATTATCGTTTTAGTAAAATAAAAGAAGTTTTGGAATTAGATGTCACGTGGTACTGTCAGTTATTTGACTCCATTAGGTGCATTTACGTAAACAATAAACAAAATGGGTGCAAGGCCACTAAAAGAACATGGGTTAAATATCTACCACAATCAGAAGTTTAAAATTACGTTGCTAAAGCAGCCATAAATAAAAAATTATACAAGATTCAATTGACATCATGTTCCCGGGGAACAAGCTGGTCGCCGAATGTGGCTAATTCAAACTAAATTAACTCAAAATTGTTACTAAAAATAAATAAATATTAAGTTAAAACAATGAGAAACTCTTCCTTGTTGTGTCCTTCTGTACATTCTTGTACAAAAATACTGTTGTCAAAACAAATACTTGTTTATTTTCAGCTATTAAGTTTTACTAAAAGGATTCTAATTTCATATCCGATAATCGTTCTAGTAAAATAAATAAGTTTTGGATTACAATAAGAAATAAAAGTGAAGTGAAACGAAAAACGTGTTTGATTTTCGGAAGAAAATGGGTTCGCAACGCAGGAGGACACCTTAAAAATTGAGTTGGCAATACAACCAAATTATAATGCGTCAATATTAAAAATTCCTGTGATAATAATCTAACACTGTGGAAAGCAATCACTTCAACATTCGAAAATAATTGTATTTCCATTTATTACGTTAATAAATCAAAACTAAAGGAGAAACCAATGTGAAAACAACAAATTTATATTTATTTGTAATGCTGTCGGAGAGTAAAGTTGTTTTGAGATTTATTCTTATTTAAAATCGAATTATGTTAAATGAAAATTCATTAGAAAATTATGTTAAATTAACTATTACTAACTTTAAAGCATTACAATTATCCAACAAAGATTCATTAAGCTAATTAAAAATAAATAATATAACAAGTATAAAATGCAATTAAAAAAGAAATAAAAATATGAAATTTATGCGGATTCATTAATATTATTTTAAAATTAGAAATACCGACTTGTTAAAATGTAAAAAAGCATATATATATTTTGAGAGACCCCTAAATGTTCCAATGCTTGGTCCGCCACTGAGAATCATTATTTTTAAGTATCCATTAAAAAACTCTTAGCGTATAAGTAATTTTCTAATCCTTATACTGAAAATATCATTACAGAAAAAAATATTGTTGAATATTTTTTCAAAATGTTACTAATTTTATTATTTCGCCACGAGAGCGAAGTCGATCGCCTGAAATCGGTGTTTGTGCAAGCGGCATAAGAATTACATATGCCACTGGAAACACCAGTCCTATTTTAATTCTGGCGGGCTATATCCCTCGCAGTTACAGAAGATAATTCTAATTTCTAATTATAAAGGTCGACACATTTGGCGAGTTGGCTGTACTTAACAGTAATGGCAACGACATTACCTCGTATCCTGCCCGCAAGTCCAATAAATCACTTGATAACGGAGTCATATTCGTGGCTTTAGTCGGTATCCATCTACTCTTTACAAATACTGCTCTAATAAAAGTAGTTTTGACTATCCAGGAGGTTCCAATGTACCAACTGATCCACTAGTTAAATATTTTTATTTGCTAAAAGGATGGCTACTTAGCTTGAAAGCTTACTGGTAAGTTGTTTGTTCGAGTGAGCTTTAGGATTTCCTTCTGCCAGTGGAACTACTTTGTCTCCACTTTGCTCATCCTGTAGGCAATTTGAGTCTTCTAGCCAAAGAATTTCAAATCCATGCTTGGGCGGTTCTATGTCCGATGCGCACAGGCGCATTTCCGCACATCATTAACTAGTGGAATTTCCGCTCACATTGTAGGTTCTACTGTTATTCTAGGTTGTACTGCTTCTTAATTACCTATGGCAGAAAAACATGGCGAACATCTAGAGCGGTAATAGATAATGCATACTTATCCTTCTTATAAGAGAGTGATTGATGAAATCAGGGAGTTCTTTTCTATGGGATAATCACCATTATCCCAAACGAAAATTGATAATTATCTTTATCCCTTCCGAGAAAACCGAGGAATATTTTTAAAAGTTTTACGCCTTGATTTGATTATGTTCGGTGTGTCAGCTTTTTTTCCTTCTCCTTAAATTTTTAAGTATGAGCAATATTATTAAAATTATTGCTTTGATGACGAAAATAGAACCTATTCATCAGTACAAATACAAGTCGAATGATTTTCATTTCAACAAATGAATATTTGGCTGAAATGTTTTGATATCATTCCATTAAAGTTGTAATTTACGCTAAATATCAATGAAAAAATCATCCGATTCTTTTATTAATTAAAATGTAGCAAAAGAGAATTGAAAACAGTCTCTAAAATAGAGGTGCTAAAAAACTGAAGATATTTTAAGTGGCAAATAATAAATCATTTTTTCGCACATCAAAATTATCATTTTTTATAACTTTTGCAGAATAAATTTATAAACGAGTTCCTTTTCCAATCAATTTTGTAGAGAAGCAATTTCTTTTTCATCTTATTCATGCATTTTCAATTTATTTAACATTACGATTAACTTATATCGATTATTTATATTTTAATTTAAATTGTATCTGTATTAGTCACTTGTTTGAGAATAAAAGTTATTAAGGTCCTTAGCATTTTCCCACGGAAGCATCGTTACACAGGGGGCCCTGACATTGATTGATTGTTATATGCCAAAGGTTTTCAATGCTCTAAAGCCACGTCAAATTATATAGACATTGAGAAAGTTTACAATACTGCAACCTTTCCAACGCTTGTGCGCAAAGGACACTACTTAATGACTAAGTGCTAATAAGGCTGTGCGCAAATTCTCGTCTCGTTGTTGAAATCTTTAATTAGCGGGAGTGTTCACCCCTAGACTCCCTGGTGTACCTACAAAATATGGCTCGTTTTGTGTTTCGAAGATAAAGCGATCCCTATTAGATTTCTTCCTTTTGACAATTTGAGTGGAAAATTTCACCCAGATTTGCAATTTTGATGAGAAGACCAGTTACGAAATGTCATTCGTATACACATAATTAAACAGACGGATAATCAGTCACCGAGAGATCTGAAACAAAATTTGATTAAGATTTGCAATTGTGGTGATAAAATCCTATGGCGAATTTAATCTACAGGGTGCCCGCTTGAAACAGGGCCACCATCCCTCAACTTCAGAAAGACGACAGCTATATTTATGAAAGTAGTGTTTAGGTAGAGTGGGATGTCTGTTCGCTATGCGAGGACCTACTTACAGCGCCGTCTGGTGGCAAACTCCAGGGTTAACATTCTTATCTGGAAAATGGTACAAAATAGGGGGGAAATGTCAGTTATAAAGTGGTAGAGCGTTATCGATTTTGTACAAAAAGACACCTTGTGTACATTAATACGAAGAACAGAACGCTTAAAATGCAGATTATTTGTTCGCTTTTCCGAAATTGAGACGTCACAAGACATGAACAAAAGGAGAAAATCGTATTTTTTGGAAAAAAAAATGATCCCATTATATTTTTAAATCGGGGAATAACTCGAACAGCAGGTATATGCGACTTTTCCGCCAAAAATGCAAGACTTTCAATGACGGATTATTAGTGCCTCTGCTAATGCTCCAACTATAGGCTACGGGGTCTATTCTGGTACCCCCGGTTGGGTTGAGAGTTGGGTTGGGTACCATTGTTAACGTGCGGAACCCAACCCAACCGGGGGTACCAGAATAGACCCATAAAACGTGTGCTAAGTGAAATTCAAACAAGGGCTCAAATCTGTATTGTAGACGGAGAGCACGTTGAACAGCGAAAATAAAGGTATCTTGTAATAACTAATTTTTTTCAACATTTTAAACCCCTTTTCTGACGCAAAATTTCGGAAATTGCAAACAATTAAATGCGAATTTTAAGCTTTCTGTTTTTTGTATTAATATGTGCAAGGTGTCTTTTCGTGCTAAATCGATAACACTTTAAAACTTTGGAATTGAAATTTCCCCTCTAATTTGTATCGTTTACGAAAAGGAACGCTAACTCTGGAGTTTACCACCACGTGGTGCTGTAAGTGGTCTCATCGCACAGCGCATAGACTTTTTCAATTCCTACTATTAGTTTACACTCTCCCTATATATAAATATTTATTTATATGTATATTTTTACGTGTTCAAATTTTGCAATCGTCTTTAAACTAACTTCCCGATGAGTTGGAGACTTGAAACCTTAAACATAGCTCACAACTAGATGACAATGCAATATTAGTTCGCTTTCTTGTCTGTCATTTCATATTTTGCATGACGCATGCGCAGTACGTTCTTCATTATATCTCGAAAACTATTAACATTACAGACTTGGTTCTTGGGTATATGGATGGCCCATGGGATAATCGAAGCACCCCCATATTTGAGCCATATCTTCGCGCATGCGCATTAAATTTTTCATTATATCTCGAAAACTATTAACATTACAGATTTGTTTCTTGGGTATATGGATGGCCCATGGGATCATCGAAGCATCCCATATTTTAGCCATATCTTTGCGCATGAGCAGTACGTTTTTAATTATATCTCGAATCACCTAAGTAGGAATTGACTTTAAAATGTTTTTTATATTACTTGTTATTATACCTTAACACTACCTTCGTGACTATGGTTGTAGTCTCTTTGAAACTAAGGAGAAGTGTCCCTCATTTAAGTGAGAACCCTGTATATAGCTTGTTGCATATTTGAATGATCGTTGTCAGATGCACGCAAACGGATGAGCGCTTATTGAGTCCCTTGGCTTATTTCGTCCGAAATTCGGTACAGATTACGGATTAAGACCACAAACCAAATTTCATTTGCCTCCTAGTTCTTCTATTTTTGGGTAATGTTCTTCATAGGCAAGCAGATATAATTAAAAAAATGTGTTTTAAAAAAAAAATCGAACTCGAAAACGTCAAGCATGTAAATATTCTTGAAAATTAAGACGTAGAAGTTTTAAAAGATTATAAAACTTCGTTGCATGTTTAGCTTAGAAAAAGGTAAAAAGAACGTTAGTTTGTTTAGAATATTATACCGGTAAATTTGAAGTAATGTTAATTACTGATCGCGGCAACTCTGAACCTGTTACATGAAGCGACAGTCATAAGTTGTTTCTCGTTCATTATTTCTAAAATACACGCTGAAGGTTCGCATTATGAAAGTTTATAGAATTCCGATAACCGCATCCGACTTCCTCCAAGTATGTCTGATATTTTTCGAGAACAAAACGACGATGTACGCCTTAATTCATAATGGATTGCTTATAAATTTCCCATTAAAACTCTCAGAAAGAAGTGAAATCTATTTATGCTTTAAAAATATGTTCCATGGGACAAGCATACGTACCCACTCATCAAGAATTCATCAGTTATCCTGTGGTTAATTTCCCATTAATATGAATATGTAAATCGATGCTTCATCGCAGGCGACCATTATTTCAATGCGTTTCTTGAGCCTTATCTCATTTTATGCATCGGCTTTCAAAGTACATCCGCATCAAATAGCTTTAATGGGATAGTTCTTAACATTAAATTTTAAAGGCTAAATAAAATGAATTTATGAAGGAATTTTAAACTGTATTCAATATATATTTACACTGGTGTCCAAAATTATTGCACAATTCTGAAGATGATACAAAATTGGATATAATATGGATATTATAGTTCGCAATCAGTTGCTGAGAAACATGGGACATACTATCGTCGGAAACCACATTTTACAGTGAAGATTCGGTACGAGGGCAATTAGGGGTCCACCAGAAATGGATGAAGGCGAAAATGGAGTTGGACCCATCCTGTTTCACAGAAAGCTGATAACGAGATCTAATTCCATCAATGATTATGTTTGATGCGCATAATATTTATATACATTTTCGTAAACACATCACAAATATTCGGGAGAATGTAAAGGTTTTCTTAAAAAATCCCAATTTTTCCGCATGTTTTTTGCTTATAACATGCAGAGTTTTTCACCAAATTGTACGAAACATACAGAATACTTGACAGTTTTAAGAAGGAGCACAGTAATATTGAATTTTATGAAAGCTCAATATCCTGAATAATCATGTATACTTATGAGTTAAATACATAATTTAAATTACAGTTCGACGATTACTATCCGAAGATTCAAGTTTGAAAAATATCAGTTTATGCAAGAACACTCATCATTTAGCTTCCCTTACAGTGTACTGAAATTCACCATGTTACAATGCCGATATCTTTCTGAATGCTAATGGTATTGAACTGGAATTTTTATTATAAGTCGCCCTTATATCTGGTTTTGAAGTTATCAAAAAAAAATTACTCTACTTTTCTTACTTGCGCAGTAAAATATCATTGACTATAAATGCTCATATTTCCTGTAATATTCAAATGTTTTATAATTCAAATTTTAATACAATTCTACTTTTACATATTGTCAAGTATTCGTACAATTTAGTAGAAAACTGCGTATTATAAGCAGAAAACATTTTTTGAGAAAACCTTTATATTTTCCCGAATATTTGTGCTGTGTTTACGAAAATGCATGTAAATATTAGGCACATTAAGCATAACCATTGATGAAAGTAACATATCTTTATCAGCTTTTTGTGAAACAGGATGGGTCAAATGTAAATGTGAGTTCCGACGATAATATGCTGCATAACATCCCTGTTGTGTCTAAAAAATAGAATAAGACAGATTTACGTGCCTTAAATTCATTGAATCGTTTATAATTTCGTTAAAAATTTTTCACATTATAATTATATCCCATTTCTGCTTTTCCCAAATATCTGAAATGATCACGTCAGTTTAAATTTGCCATTCTGAAATCAAATTTTTTATAAAATGATTCATACAATTACCTATAAAAATTTAGTACAGTTCTTTTCCTTTTGTTTTGAATCGTTTAATTTTATTTATTTATTCATATTAACTGCTAAATAAAGATGTTGTTTTTGCGAGCATCAACTTTTTTAAAGTTCTCTGCATAATTTATTTTGATGTTAATTTGGTAAATTGATTGTCGAATCATATATAATTCTCAGGCATGTTTCGAAATGCCTATCTGATTTAACAATCAATGAGCAGGGACACATTGATTTCAATAAAATAATCAAATCTCAATTTTATATTCTTTGAATTTTGTAAAGATCTATTCAGAAATCTAATTGTCCTGAGAAACATGTATGCTTAGAAGTAATACCAGAATTGAAAATTCTTTAATTCTTCCACTCAGAGCCTTGCTTTCAAAATTAGATATATTCTTATGTTTATTGTTATAATATTTTTACAATACAAGTCTAACTGAATTCCATGAAAGACTGAATACGTCGGATGATAAGCTTGTGGTTTTGCTTCTAAAAGAAATTTTTACAGGTTTAAAACATTGCTTTTCGAAACACTCGGATATTTGAATGCATAATGAATTATACAAGAAGTTTTGCCTGAGTATGGTACAATAAACTTTAAGAATATCATCTTATTTACTGAGAATACATTCTCTGCCAGTTGTATTTCTCAAAACAACAAAAAATATCAACTCAGACATTCAAATGAGACTAAGAGAATCCTAAATGATTCCGGCATCTCGTTACACGTTCCACAAATGCTTTGCCAGAGAATAAATTTTGAAATATCCCGAGACTTGAAGCAACTCCATTTATGACTAATTGAATAGCAGAGCTCTTTCATCATGTCTGGAAGCTCTCGCCCATTCGAATGCCTAGTCGAGACAAAAGAGTTTCAGTTGAGAATACTGCCTAAGTTTGTTTTCCTTTGTTCTTAAAAATGGAATTATTGCGGTTTAAATGTCATTTCTATTTGTGGTAGCTTGCTTTTGTCTCCTACCAGTTACAAACCAGTTGCTCTTTATTGCAGTCCCGACTGGCTGTAATTCAAAGGATATTTCTAGATGTCTTTTGACGCTTTATACTATACTTAAACAACTCTTCTAATTGATGTTGTTGTATAATTCTGGTATTATACTCATTTGGTCTTTAAATATGATATGGTTGCCCTACTGTGTTGATCCCGTATATACGAGACTGCCACCGTATTTCACTACTCAGTCCACATGAACAAATATATGTTTTCAAAAACACAATTGCATTAGAGCACAAAAACTTCAGTTTTTTTATTTTAATTATTTTCCACTTTTTGGTCTTAAATTTAAAATTTATTATTATAAATATTTTGAAAATCAATTTTTTCTCATATTCACTGCTAGTTGATGTCTTTCATGTGGAATCACTAGTATTTAAAATTTAGCTTATTAGTTAATTAATTGATAATTAAGCTATGAAATATTAAAATAGTGAATTGTTAGAAAGAACACATAAATGCACAAAATGTTATAACTCTAGCATATTAGGAATTGAGTAAAAAATTGTTACGAAATTAAATCGTTACAAACATGAAAGAGGACAAGTTAAAAATATTCGAAACTTTTCCTTTGTTGCCATGTGCGAACATAAACGACTTTGAACTGAGATATATTTGGATATAAATGGCTTACAGACTGTTTAAAAACTACATATTTGAAGTCATTTCTTAATCCGGTCAGTGATTTCTGGATATCCACCATATATTTGAATTTATCGTCAATTTGCTGTTGTTTTATTAACTTTCTTCGTCATAGCGATACTAGAAATGGAACATCACTTTTACATTTCAAGAATAGTTATTAATGTCTTATATAAAAGTAATATTTCTAACAGGTTTTAGTTAAGTTTTAATAACTCGAATTAGCTAAGATATCTTTAAATTTCTCGTTTATTCACAAACTTTGTATGCAACTCTGATTAAATTTAAAGAGTGACGCTCTCACATTCTATTAGAGAAAAACCTAGAAAATAAACATTTAACAACTTTATCTTAAAACTTACTTCTTTGCTGCAAATTGGACGCGCATAATGTAGAATTTTACGATTGCCTTCCATTTAATCTAGATGCTTTAAAGACGCTCCATTCAGGAATTCGAATATTTTTCAGTAGAATCCTCTCCGAAGTTTGATACTATAAACTTCTTTTTCTGGAATTCCAAGTAGTTAAAGTAACTAGTGAGGATTTTTACAAATCATAAAATTTAAAACTTACACTTTCTTCGGGTGTTAATTTTGATAGAATGCTGTCTGCATGATATTGCTAACTGATTTTCAAATTATTGAAAATTGTTTGCTATGTTAATGCTTCCAAAATTTCAGAAAAAGGAAAATGTGTCTCTAATCATAAGTTAAGATGTCTCGCAAATGTATCTAAGTTTTAAGTTCATAATTAAAATTCAATAAGATAATTTTATGACGCTTAATTCAGAAAATTGATTTGGCGGCGCATGCGCTTTAGGGGCGGGAATAAGTACGTTGGGCGAGCGTAAGCTTAGCGTTAGATGTTAAGTGTAAATATGTAAATATTATGTTGTTATGTTATTAAACATATTTAAAAGCCTATAATCAGCCTACTTATTTTCTGCATCCTGGAGTTTCTACGGTGGCGATAAGTATTAAATTTTTTCCTCCATAGCATCGAAATTTTAAAACATATAAGAACTTGCTCAAATTAAGGAATGTCGTTGGTGTTAAAGTACAGAACATAACCATTTTCACTGTTTTTTCTCCATTGCTGCGTGCTAAAATTCGCTTCTTTAAGTGAAATGTCCGAAAAGAAAACTAAGGGAAACTCAGGAAACTTGCTACTTGCCCAAACTTCCCCAGACAAATGTTTTGGTATTTTAACTCTGGCAAGAGAAGATCTAAGTGAACTCAGTTTATTTTTGACAGCTGAGACTGACGGAGGCTTCTCTTGAAAAATTCAAGCAGGAGAGAAAAACAAAGGACCTTGTCGTCTGGATATCTAAAATCAGCCTTGCGTTATGTCAAAAAAAGTAAACCAATCGTTTTCAAAAATGTATTTTCATCTCTTTTACTTTAAAAAAATATAAATGAATAAATCTTCGTTATTTCGCAGAAAGAAGAAGATAAGTTATTAGAGACCGAGTACTGCATTAGAAATTCCTGTTTTTCTTAAAATCTAATATTCAATTTAAACAATGAATTTTTTTAGATTTTATTGTTAGTTTCAGCCATAGATTTGGTTTATTATCTTTTGACTCCCAAACATTCAAAAAGCAATGAAGCCATTTGTTTCACTTAAAATAAAAGTACAAATACTGTAACCGTAGAAGGAGTTGTATGAATATAATATCTGATTTTAAAAATTTATTCCACATTATAATTATATTACTTGGAAATTAGCATTAACCATATGATAATAAAGAATCAAGACTGGTTATTGGAAACAGATTTAAAATGGTCTTGTTTGATTTCTAATGATCTGTTCTGGCTTTTCCATAGCGTTTTCGGTGCTTTTTTTTTGTTGTGTTCAATCAAGTCGTGCTTTTATGACCAGCTATTTTGTTTCCATAAACTAATCTTTTAAATATTATTATTATCTAATATGCATCTGTATTTAAATTCAGATAAATAATTTTCCTTGATTTTCTCACTCTATGGATATAAAAGTCTTGATTAATTTTTGCACAAAGGCATGGAATGAGGTTCTGTTCCGCTTAGAAGATGCTTGGTAGAAGTCAGTTAGAGAAGCAAGAAAACTGAGGACCTGTTTTTATTCCTAACTAATGTAATTTGAAATAATATTAACTGTATACTATTATACTTTCATAAAAACTAATTTGTTCACTTGTGTTTGTTATTTATTGAATTAAATATGTTATTTCACAGTATTAATATTAAAAACCCCGCAATGAAAGATCTTCATTTTAGAAATATAGTCTATTTAAGTATGAACATTTAAGTGCAAATTTTCCTGGTGAAAATTGGACAACAAGAATATATCAGTTAAACCTTATGTTTGCAAATATTAATTCGAATTCAATTGCAGGTAATTTTTTTTCTATTTATTTTTAAAAGGTGCTAATGATCTCCAGTAGAATTCTGATCACAAGAATGTTTGCCTTTTTCTCTATTTGAAATGTACTAATCCTTAACTGCAAATAAAAAATATTTAACTCAACATCTATTGAAAAAAAGCACAAATTCACATTATATTTGAAAGAGGCACACGAATTTAATTCAGTTTACATTAACCCGTTAACTGCGGGTACTTTTAGTGCAGCCGATCTCTCTAAATTCAAAAAAAGAAACATATATATCTTGTATTTATTATAATACCGTTGCGCATCCAAAATATTTGCATGACCAAGTATGCATTTTGCAATTAACGATACGTGTTAACTTTTATTTTAGTTATTTTTATAAAATATATATTTTTATAATTTTCTGGTAAGATTAAAGATAAGTGAGAAAAGATACATTCTATTTTTTCTTTATATATAGAAAATATTTTTATAATTTAGTGGTACATAAGCCGCAGCGCAACATGTGGTTTATAAACCACACCCGCGTCTGGCTATAATTTAGGAATGTGACTTATAAACCACACCATCTGTTAAAGGGTTAAACTGCCTTAGAATTAGAATATAATAGCTTTACAGATCTATTATTAGAGTGTTAAAATTTAGCTCTTGGAATTTGAATGCCATATATCACTGGTTGCCAACCTTTATTTCCTTCCTTTGATTAGTCTTCTTATTTTTTAGTATTTCCTATTGCCATACCTCCAAATACCCCTTCGAGAGTAAAACTTTTTTAATGATAATGTCAAGGTCTTAGGTTAGTTTAAGAGTCAAACGAATCGAATTGAATTAATAGCAAATGTAAAATTTATTTTGAATTTTACATTTTTATTCCATTTTTTATAGTAATATTTGTTCCATGTCTCCTAACAAATAAAAACAGCATTGAAATTATTTCGCATTATGTTCATGTTCTACAAGTTCCTAACTAAAACACAAATCATGTTCCACAACCCAGATAGCACGTAAGTTTGCAGCAAGTTTGATTCTGACTTGATATTGCCTTGTCATAGCAAATTTGACGCGTCAACTAGCGCCATCCTCTCTTGCATTGAAAGTCTGCTGCAAGCTCACAGCGCCACCTCCTTTGCAATGCAAATTTGCAAAACAAGCTTGATGCAAAGATAGCACAAAGAGATAATTATCTTTGTCTCTGTTTTGAAAAAAAACATCCGATTTTTAATAGCATCTCCTAGACCGTCATTCTTTTTATTAATTCAATAAATCAATGATAATTTGTAAAAAAATAACTTTTTTTATAAAAAAAAAAATTGAAACATTTTCCATCTTTTTACTAAAAGTTTTTACTTTAAAGGAAACTATATCGCCCTTTTCTTAATGTTGAAATTTTGGCGTTTATAAACAAAATTAAACCTAAAAAAGCAGTCAATGTTTGTTGAAAAATAATAACTTCATTTTCGTCCCATTTTAAAAGTAATTGCTTTTGAACCCGAATTTCATAATTTATTCTACTAACAGAACGTAGTTATTAGTGAAACTCGCTATCTCTTTGACTTCAAATCATATTCTCAACTCAAAAAATTAACGAAATGAAGAAAATACTTTAAAATAAATCGTATGCGAATCGAATCGAACGACATATCTTCTCCTCTCAGATTTTAACTGGCCCAGTGGTTTGCCCGTCAGCTTCTGAACCGGTAGGTCGTGAGTTCTATCCTGGGTTGTGTTCATGCTCTGTTTTTGCTATAATTTGCAATGAGTTTGCAATGCAAGCTTGCTGCAAGTTCGTCCTATGGTGACTTCGAGGCTTGCGTTCACTTGCTGCAAGCTTGTTCCACACTTGCACACTTGTCGTGACAAATTTTCAGAAGGCTTGCAAATGTGCAGTTCAAGTCTGCTGCAAATTTTCTGCAAACTAAAATTGCTATCTGGAAAGTTCTATGTCCGTGAAAGGTATTAAATATTTAATTCCTTGAACACTAAGTTCTTGATTCTCTTCTTCCACTGCTTCCCCAGTAAACTTCCTGACTTTCAATTTTGTCACGAACTTGGGGAAACAAAATTCTTAAAGATTTTTCCCCTTTCATCCCTTATGCTTTGTGTTTTCAGCCATTATAAACATTACATTCACGTACCCCTAACTGGTCCGTCGAGTATTCCCAGGAGTACGTGTACCACAGGTTGGGAACCTGTAACCTGTGTCTTAGATAGACTGAATCGTAATTTATCTGATGAAATGTTAATTCGAAACAATTTTCTGCTATACGAGCTTGCGTACTCAAAAAAGGAATAAACTCTAAATTCTCAGATTTCGTTGAGGGAAAAAAAATCGGTAATACACTTTTTATTTTGGTAGAGAAACAGGAAGGTGCTTTACTCCTTTTCGATCATTAGGAGAAGGTATCTCTATTTCCGGTCAACCACCTGTGGAATTATTTATACTCGTCTCGTTTGTTCAGCAACAAATTCAGCCATCACCCATGGGGGGATACTATGGGAAAGAGCGTAATACATGTACAGAGAAATTAGCGTGTTACAAACATTAGTTCCCCTGGAGAGAATTATTTATTTAGATATGTGGCATCATCGCCAACTCCTACTCCATGGCAAAGTCCAGTAATAATGCTCTTCACGGGCCACGGCCCGTTTCCCACATATCTTAAAAGATTCAACCTCAGAAACAGCGATTCCTGTAGCTGCGGAAACCTGGGAAACCCCTTACACTATGCTACAAACTGCCTGTTTATAATCTCATACCACCTAAAAAAATCGTCAATTGACCTAGAACCACTTTTGTGGAAAAGAATTATGAAAAACAACAATTTTAGGGCCAAAATCAGAAAACTCATCCACTTCATCGCGGTAATCGAAACACTCTTTTTTCCAAAAGATAGTGACAACAACTAACCACAGATTCAATTAACCCTAGGTACTCATATTCTCTCATACATAAGGCACCACCCTCTCAAATTCAACAACACAAAAACTTGAAAGAACTAACAGTTAAATTACTAAATATTCTTCGGTTCTAAATGTCCTCTTTTTTGTATCCTTATATATAAAATGTATTTTTTTGCTCCGGTTTTTTCAATAAAGTTTCACGCATACCCAACCAACCGACAGGGAGCCATCCAGACTCCGAGTTCGGGGGTATTCCGTGGTGTTATGTGTCTTAAGCAGTAAGATGGTTTCTTTTCGGACTCATGTTGGTCTGAAACGTAGGGATCCATTATAATCTCGAGGTCGAATTTTTTGATGATTACACCT